>CAJUYH010001121.1:0-41280 GCA_910591685.1 Galerucella tenella
GTGCGTTAAACGCATGCGCGACACCAAAGTTTCTACCTCGAAATAGAAAGAGTATGTCTGTGGAGATCTCAGTGCCGCACGAAACTGCGAACCTAACGTGAGATTGATCCTGCTCAATGATGATATGGATGTTCGTGAAAAGTTGTGATATTTTTCGGCCATCAGCGAAAATGAATTTTTATTTCAAAATAATAAATATTAAATGAAAAATCATTTCTACTTTATTAAATAATAAATATTGTTCAATGAAAATTGTGAGAAAATACTGTTAATTATTTCAGATTAGCTATTTATAAATAATAATTTTTTTTTTCATGCATTTTCATTACTTTTAATTCAACAGTTACATAAGAATTTTTATGTGATTGACAATGGAAATTGTGACGATCGGTAACGTGTGTATTGTATATAATTGGGATGACATTTATCAATATTAGTCATAAAAGTTTGATGAATAAGTGCGTGAAATTGATGAGACACAGATGTTTTCGCATTGATAATAATACCTTTGGTTTTATCATTTGATATTGGAAAATAAATAAGTGCTTAGTATTTCGAAAATATATAAATATATATGAATATATATAATGAGGCGAAAGATCCAATATTAATTAATATTAAAAATGGAATTACTATAACAGATAATAGCCATGAAAAAAATATAAAAACATTTATGTTCAATTGAATGGTCGATATACCAAACTACAAACAATTTAAAAGTATTTTCACTGTTACGTATTAAATTAGTGTTGTAAAATAAAGTCAAACAAGTGATAAATAAACGTTTAGTCAATTAAAATGATTGAGAATGAAGAAACATTACATATTGATGCATAAAATTGTTTATTATATAACAATTTATCATTAATAAAAATAACAATGAATTTTGGTGTCACTTTGTTGACTCCGAGTGAGTCCCCGATATATTTTCCGGCAAACCATCATGATACCATCGATATGACGTGAGCATCAATTTATTTATTATTTGAAGTATATACACGATAAACAAAGCAGTTATATAACACATTCAGTAATGACTTATTAATTGTTTTGCGGTTAAAATAACAACATGGCACAATTATCAAAAATAAATTGAAACGGTCAATTATAAAAAAAATCCAACACTCACCAGAATGTCAAAATGTCATTCAATACAATTAGTTAAAAAGCTCTTCTATAAGCTAAAACAAATAGATTTTTTACTCAAATATTCATCACTTTATTCATGTTTTTCATTCATCCAGAAACTCATCCCATATATGAACGTACGTATAGTATATCAGCTGGAAACATTTTCTGTTCGCATGGTACATTATCAAAATATATATAGAAATATGCAGTGTGATTGTTTAAGACATATTTATCGACATACTTTTCTTCTCAAGTTATTTCTGTAAAAGCAAAAAATCTGTGTGACTTGAAATTTTACTCAACCTAATTTATGAGCGCTCTGTAGATGAAACAAATTGGATACGCATGAAGTACAACGATCTTAAAACATATTTTGTCATTCATAGGATTTTCTTCGTTACATTTTTTTCATTTTTTAAAATCTACCGTTCCAATTCTCTTATATTTATTTATTTTTTATTATTTTTTCATTTTTTCTTATTGACTACGTGAATATACGTGAGTATAATGAGTCGCGGGCAATTAAAGAATCCTTTGGTGCGAATATAATTATGTATCTTTCAATCAAATTGAATCATTGTAAATTCATCATTGGTAAATAAAAAAAATTGAACTCAATTTAATTCAAAACATTCGGAATACAAACTGTTAGTACCATATTTGTTAATACATTAGTCAACTATCGCATTTGAATCCACCAGCAATGCAATATTTCCTATGAAGGAAATACAATGAATATATAACGAGTCGTGCGGAATTTTAACGCGACTAACGATGATTATGTTTATGTTGGAAAAAGTAAAATGTTTTTTAAACCCTCTGGTTAAAGCGACAGGGAGTAGAATCCGTGTGTTGACAGAAAATAAATATTATTTTTCATAATGGACTGCGAGATTAATTTTCACAATGGTCTCCAAGATTTTATATGATTTAGTAGTGGGAGAAAAAAAAAATCTTAGCTAAGAAAAAACTGAAATGAGTTTAAATTCAATATCAGTTATATTCAACGTAATATATATTTTCCCGTTGAAGTAATTATACCATCATTAGACGTACATAAAAGCACTGAGCACTGCAGTGTTATCTCAAATATCAAGATGATATGAAATGAAAAGAAATGAAATAGCTGTGTTCCAACAAGTATATATTTATAAATATATATATATATAGAGATTTAATCGTGAATAATTAATTTCATAAACATGTATATGTATCCTTTCCTCGTTTATTTATCATACATACTTTTATCCCGACTTTTTAATTCATCATTTCAAATGTTTCATCGTTGACACTATCATATCGCACCAAGACACCTGACCTTTTCACATTCAATTTATTCAAGTTGAATACACTATAAACAAAATTCTATATTTTCACACTAACAAATATATATGCATGAAATAAGAGAAAAAAAAAACGGAAATGAAACCTATTTTCCTGAAATACCAATTATTACTAGATATAATTTTATTTTTACTCTGGTTTTTATTCCGTAAAAAACCATTCTATTACTCCTCTCTTCTGTTTACATTCGCCAGAAAATACTCTATCTCCAATTTTCCAATAATTTATTTTCATTCCTATTTTTTGATCCGTATGTTTAAAATTTATGTTTAAAATGGTGAATATAAGTAAGTGTTTATCTGCTCCACTGCATAATCATATAATTCCAAGATATCCACTTCACTCATTACATGAATTACTTTCATTCAAATCGACCTTTACAATATAAACAGAAAGAAAAAAAATTTAGGCCCGTACACTCGCCCTGTACTTTTCACCTCTATAGCTGATCGTATAAATCATTCAAATAATAATATCATAAAATAACCATGAATTTTAATACTATTAAACTATTATATTATAATATGGTAGTAAGACAAATAATTTTGTTGATATCGGTGACTCATAACTCGTAATTAGAATGGAACATACGCATTCGTATATGCAATTTCCCTATAATACCTATAAACGTTATTTCTTCACGATATAAAAGTTGTATCGAAATGAGCCATAAAAATTAATGATCTTCGGAATATTCTGGTGCTATGTGCAAAATTTCCGACTTTTTTATCAAGCCACTCAAAAGATGAGAGGGCTTATAATTTTTTCGTTGCAATATATTGTATGTATTTCCTCCGTAAACGGGATATTGTTATTTTACTCCGAATCGGAAGTTTAAACAAAATTTAGTATGGCTATTTATTGTTAGCCGATAACAATTAACTCCCGATAGATCTATTTTTTTTTTTCGGTCCAGCCGTTTTCAAGATACTTCTACTATATATGACAAATATCTATCCAGACGTCCGTCGAAAAAAACCTTTTTCATCTACATGACCTTCAATAACAAAATTCTTCGTTATATAATTCGAGGCGGCATTTCTATAAACATTAATATTACCTCTTTTTTTTATGAGTTTATTCATTTATTGTTGTAAAAAAATGCGATTATACGGCTTGCTTTATCTGTTGAAAAATTGGACGAATCCAATACTTTCATATCGCCACAAGATGAAAAGTAAAAAGTAAAAAAAAGAGAATGAAGCATAGAAAAAAATACGGGTGGCTGACAGTAAGCTACAATATACTACAATAAGACAGGAAACAAAAAAATAATGCAGAATGCATATACACATCAGTGGATGTACAACTCACCTGACGATTTCATAACTATAAGCACTTTTTTTTCTCCACCACGATTCTATTTCCTCTCACGTTGTACAGTTTTCTGGTGCCCTTCTCTTCCGTCTTCGTTCACTCTAGCATTCCATTTGTCACATTCAATTATATTTAATTTTTTTCTGTTCTATCACTTCACATTATATATCAAAAATTTTCAATGTTTTTCCGCATTGCGCGCATCAAGCGCGACAATATCACGAGATGATGTATACAAAAAGACACGCCAGTGATAGATATACAGCACCGGTTGTTATATTGCTTCGCACGCTTTCATACGCCCACACACTGCACTATCAACATCTACTAAATGCAGATCTTGACCCTACTGTGAATGTTGAAAATCAAAATCCGTCAGTCGGATCGAGTTTAGTATATAGTTGTACATATAACCCACAACTACATACACCTATATATGTAATGTACTTTATCTTCATGCATGCATGCATACATTGAGTGTGTTCTATAACACAATACGAAACATCGTCGGCGCAAGCTACCGAGCAATATGCTTGAAACTTTCACTACCTCTCTAGCTTTAGTCGTATCGTTCAATATACTCATGAGTAAGGGAAGGGAGGGGGGGCCCAGTGAACGCGTCTTCACAAATGTATATTGGAGTGTGTACTTATATTTTATATATATATATATATATATATATATATGTGTCTGGCTGTCGCAGTTCAGACGTTCTTTTGACGTGATATTTATTGTGCAGGGAACATAAAACACTAAGGCATATGTATATTGTCCAATATCATATTTCTATGTGTAATATTGCACTTTGTGACAAAATTTCGCTGCAATTATTGTAAAATATTGTGCTAAAAAACAAAAAAAACCATCGCATTCAATATAAAATTGTGGAACTATTAAAAAAATTGATGTAGCATTTACTGAAAAAATGCCACATGGGAATAATGCTGCAATACTTTGCTTTATCTGTCATTTTTAATTTTCTTATACTTCAATATTCTTTCATATCTTCATTATATTAAGAAGTTTCATTGAGTTGTTATTCAGCCGGACACTTTTTATAATATTGTATTCAATAAGGAAAAATATTTATCGTATACAAATGATGAGAAGTAATAACAAAAAATGTTGAAATATCATATTTGATAAAATTGGAATCTTCGTCTGTAAATTTGATAGGAATTTATTGTCGTGATGGTAATTAATAATTGTGAATTCGAATATTAATAAGGATTGAAAAATAAACTGAAGAGTCCACGGCACCGGATATGAACTCGTTATATTTCGACATGTCACTTGAGATAACGTGAACAGTCGAATATGTACTTAAAAAAACATTTTATCAAATACATGATAAATGACTATACAATATCTATATATAAATGTATTATATATATCTATCTATTTTATTCCTTTTATCTATATCTTTTTTGGATTTTTACATCTACTTTATTTCTTCTTTTCTCTCTTACATTGCCCCGTTTGTGTCCACAGCCGACTTACAACACTCCATTTGTATTGCAATTTGTACTTATTGGGCTCAGAGATACTACGGAAAAAACCTGAGTCGATATAGTCGGTCGTATAATTCGAATGATACCCATACCAGATCGCAAATATTTACTTTTTCCAGGAGTCCCCGAAATAATACCTGACGGTTATAAAATGTATTATACACATTAGATATTGTAATATGATGCTCTGTCAAAATATGATAAACATTCGATTTACGATAATATTTCATATGCATTTGTCAATTTTCGACAGACGTTGACTGCTCGAATCGATGAAATAAACTGACACACATATTTTTATAGTTCTATATATCTTTGCAGCTTATTTTTGGTATATTCTTTATTTCACTTTAACCGTCAGCCGTGACATATGGAATTGAACGAATATAACATTACATCAGAGATTAAAAAATAACTTTATTAAAAACGACCCGCACATATAATGACATAGAAAAAAATTTTGTAATTTTGACTTAATGGCTCAACATAATGTGCACTTCGTCCTATAACTGTCACGTTACTATAATAAAAGAGTATATGAGTCAAAGTAATATGCACTATAGAGTAAAATCGATGAATATGCAATAGCACTTCATTAAAAATGTGCAATAACCAAAACTATAAAAATACAGGGCTACAATTTTGATTGCGGGACTCTTAGAATTATAATTTATATGTTAATAATGTGTATTGGTCACTAATCTAACACAGAATTGAGAAAAAAAGCATTTTCTACTTGGCTGACATTTCGACTAGTTTAGAAAATGGTATAATAATACGGAATATCTGGGTATGTTAATATGGAATAGGGAATAAATGTGTATGGGATGTGTAAAAATGAAGTATTTCACAAGGTATGAAAACCGATACATTTATCTATTGAAATACAATGGAATTATTTTATTTAATTGCATATATATATATATATATAGGCAGAATTATTGCGTTCATTTATGGGCAAATGTATAAGATGCTTAGACACAAGACATCTCTTTCAGTTAAACCATAATATTGTTTTTCCATTACAATAAGATATTGGTCAAGCTCCAGTTCAAGATCTCCTGACCAACAAGGTTTGCGGCGTAATTTAGTTTCGGTCATTTCATTTAATCGATTTTACTGTTGACAATACCGGAAAAATGTGGTTTTTGGTAACTTGAAATGTTTGAAGGTCCCTAGATAGCCTATTTCCATTTTCTTCTGGACTCCATCAATAGATTTTTTCATGTTATATTCTTTCCACTGTTGTCTCTTCTTATTACTTTGGGGAGTCATATGCAAAATAATATCCGTCTATAAGTAGGAAAAATTCATAAATAAACACAAACTTTATGAAGCAGTCGCGAAATATCCAATATTCCATATTACCATATCTACTGGGTAAACATAATTTCAATTACACTATTCTTGCAAGGCAACATATTGTAATTTTTCTATTTGTATCATATTAATGGATTTATATGGGACATGTGTATGAAATTTCAAATATTCATGTTTAAAATTGTAAACACAATAGATAGATTACCACTTACCTTCATAAATTTTTATATTTCCTCAAACACTTTTTAATTTTTTTCGAGGTTACTCAATTTAAAAGCGCTCTGCGAGTTTTGGGGAATCGGTGCATAGATCGATGGAATATAGTGTTGTATCCAGAGCATACTAGCCACTCTACTGGCTCTACTGCGAGCGTTAGTCTACTGATGTTTGTCTTTAATTATAAAATATACATATAACTATACTGTATTAATTGTATGAATAAGCAATACATATATCACGAAATTAATTCTCATCAATCAAACATCAGATGCTATTGATAAAATCTTAATATTCGTATATGTAATTTATTCTATTTAAACCAATAATTAAATCACAGAATTTAAACAAAGTCATATGTTGATATATTAGTTATTTAATATAACGCAATTGTTTTATTACACTAAGTGAAAAGTTGAAATATGTCAATATTGAATTGCCCCATGTCATACATCAATAATTCATATACCAATAATTCTTCATAAATTCAATTTATTAATAATATAAAAACCGTGTATAAGTCATTTGATAAGAGTTGAACATATATAAAATTCAGTGTACCAGTATTGCTATCCCTAAATATAAAATATTTAAGTTTAATATCTGCAATATACTACAGAAGGGTCAATGTGGATCATTTTGTGCTTGAATAAACCTGATGTATTTTAATTGAGGAAGGGAAACAGTAAAATCTAAATGAAAAATCGTTACAATATCTATTAAAACAATATCCACTTTAGTAAAACAAAGCAAAAATCCATTGACTAAATAGAAATGACGTTGATCTACCTATTGGTGGATCGCAAAATTTGCATTGGAAATTTATTTGATAAGGAAGAAACTCGATAACTATTAATGAAAGGTTTTGAGCCCCTATTTATACATATACATAGAGTCATAGAATCATGTCGATAATCGTTTCAACATCGAGCTCCATCAAATGAATAATTCTAATTGTAGATAAAAATATTTACATGAAATAATTATAATAATTCAGTAATAATTGCAGTGAAATACAATAAAAAAAATGGTTTCTCATGCATATACATTGGACTTTACTTGATTATATTGCAAGGTCCATATTGAAAGTGATGCTGGATATTGGTTTATTATACGTATGTATATGAAACCTTTAAAGTGCTAAAGCATTTGAGATGCAATTCACAATTGCTTCGTATCGGAGCCGTTGTGAACCATATGTTGATACATATGGTGATGAGGAATGATGTATACCAATCATCAGCTGATAACACGATCTGTCATAGTACATGGACATTTAAATATATATGGATTATTTGAATTATCTATTAATAGTAATGTTATAAATTCATTAATACGATTATAGAATAAAAGACATAAACGTATATATAAATAATTCATTCACTTTCAAATCGTAAATAAATCACTCCTGTTTCTAATCAAATCATTTATAATGAATGAGGCTTATGGAATCCAATGAAATTACTCTGTGAGTATGCAACAGAAAATATTATTCGTTGTTTGAATGGTAGAGAATTTGAATTTGAATTCAATCAAATTTATTATTTAAATTTACACATGGTATTGAATGATATTAAAATTTTCAATATTTATTCGTGTTTTAAATACCTGGGTTTATATTAAAATTTTTACTGTGACATGATAATGATAATAATGTGTATATTGTAGGCGTATACTCGTATCATTTAGCACCACAATCACGAGTGTATGGTCATTTTCCTGTTTCAATTATCATTTTCATTGCCATATCTTTTGCTATATGTATAATGAACTGACGGATGAATGTTGTTAGCGATTATTTGATTTGTAATTATGCAAAAATATCGAGTCATTTAACAGTTACACGCACTTTGTATAACATGCCCACGTATATCTATCACTTTAATAACACTATCATATACTTTCTGCAAGTTTATTTTGTCAGTTTTACATTATTAATGCATTGTAAATGATATGAAACAATGTTTATCACATTGATGGAAGAAATTGGTTATTGCGTTCAATGTTTCATGAGTATATATAGAGAATATAATTTGTCACAGTTGAACAGTTCCAAATTAAATTCACAAAATTCATTAAATATAAATCACATTTGGTCAAAATAGTATAATTATTCATCAATACATGATTGTTGTCATTATTATAATGACAATGGTAAATATAATATAATTTGCATTATAATATTACAATGGCTGGAAATAATTCAGCCATGGAGTAATTTATTTTTTATGGATGCAGCTAAGCATGTTATACAAATAGATAAATAGATGAATGAAATAACGATTTATTTTAATGAATAAAATTCCGAAACAAATGTTATAGTGAAATTTAATATCTATAATATTTAATTTGATGACAATGATATAGAAACATCTGGTGTAACATAGTGGCTTGATTACAAATTCGAAATATTGAAAGGAAAACAGATAATAATTTAGTTAAGTAGTGAATCGAATCGAAACAGTATACATAAATATTTCGTTATTTCCATTCATACGAAATTGATTATCAGGTTGACAATAATATACTTTTCATTGGAACGTGATGAAAAGTAAAAAGAATTTAGCAAGTAACCACTATAAGTAAAAAAAAAATCTCCAATAAATACGCTCCAATGATTAATACATAAAAAAAAAAAAATATATATATTGGCTTGCAACTAGGCCGAAGAACGAAAAGAATTTATGAATCTTGTCGTTAAACAGTAGTTGGCTGAAAAGTTTCGTCATTCAACGCGTATCACACAATCGATCAATATAATGTATACTTTTTGGTACTTTTGTAGTTGAGAAGTTATAATGTGCTTCATATTTTTTATGCATTTATCATCATCACTTGTCAACACAGTCAAATATAAAAAATTGGAATGTGCTGACATTCGACGAGAAACGTTTTATGTCCCATCAACGATGCAATTCAAACGTCATTGAAGTTTATCTACCCGACGGCAACTTGTATCCTATATATCTTTATGTATACCTTGTCGTCTATAGGTATACAGACACAACTGGTTCCACTAAGAAACAAGAAAAAATAACCAAAGGGACAACTTTTTTCCATCTTGTACTTAAGATGTTCGTTACCACTTTTTTACCATTAATATTTTATCATTATATTTGATTTCTCATCAAGACCTGGATGCACATAACTCGAAAGTTGAATACTATTATTACTCTATATTAAAATTCTCGTTCTTCCTTTTGGATTGTATTCAATGGAAAACAAATTACATCGATGTTCAATTGTATGCTTTAACAGAGACACATTTGAACATTCCAGTTTATTTATTTTTAGTTTTTTGTCACGGTATCCTATCGAATTTTTATATATCTCCACAGCGGTGAGATAACAAATGTTCGAGGGTTTGTCACGTGTGTGACACGAATAGAGACCCTATTTATTTCTGTGCTCCTTTGGCTACCTTTGACAATTGTAAAAAACCGCAAACAGAAAATGAAAGAAAATTGAAAACAGTATGAAAGTAGAAAAATTATAAAAGTTGGCGGATTTTTTATCCATCAACTTCTCCTTCCATTGGTAAGCTACGAATCAGTTGTTGAAGTTTGTCGACTATGTGTTGAGGCTATGCCAGCTTCAAAGCAAAATAAAGAAAAAAAAAAAGGAAAATAGAAGCCGAATGAATTTGAAAATAAAAGGAGAATGAACAAAGTTAGCGGAAAGATTGCAAAAGAAAATGTAAAAATTTCGTTGATATGTTGCAATTATTAACGTATAGTTTCTTATTGCATAATACGAATAGCACTTTGTTAATATTAACTTTAATTTTTATTAATTCAATGAACAGTTAATGAGTTGTGCGAATGTTGAGAGAAATTACAAAGTGCGTCACAAATAAATATATATATATATATTAAAAGCAATCGGTGTAATGGCTATTACCGTTGAAGTGAAAAATCAAAGTGTATTATTATTACAGACTATCACTTCCATTATGACACTGTCTATGTTCTAATTGTATCATATCACATGAGTAATAGAACACACTGATCACTGATCACACCCAACAACACACTATTCCACTTTTATTAATATGATATATTAATATAATGTCGGAATAAAATGTGAAAATGAAAGAAATTATAAAACCATGTATCTGACTCTGAAAAACATTCTGTCACTTGCTACTTTTTTATTTTTTATTTTTTTCATACCTTCTTTTCTTTACTCCTTTATCTCTATTACGTTTTATATTTCTTCTTAAGACGTAAATGTTTCCTGTCTTTTCATATCGCACAGAAAGACGAGTAGATATGTATAAAGATGAAAGGCTGCAGTTTCTTTAGTCGGGTATGCCAGACTAATTAATACGGGTCTTGACGATAAATTATCCGATCGAAGTGACATTTTGCACAGTTTACACTCAATTTATTAAACAATAATTTGAAATTTCATTGACGAGCGTTGGCTATTATGCTACGAATTTTATTTTCATTACTGGCTTCACTATCCTTCAATAAATCATGAAAATTTGTCACACTCACTTTATTTCTATTTTGTTTGAGAGGTCTAATGATACACCATCACTTTTATTAGAAATATCAATATAGTATTACAATTAACTGAAGATTAAATATAGTGATGAAAAATATTAAATTTAGCAAGTTGATATAACACAATCTATACAAGAAATCTTTTTTATATTTTATACATCTGACTCAGCAGTCATAGTGCGGGACACAATTCTTTTAAAGTCACATATTTTTAACCATCCTGATCGTATGTCTAAACACAACTCGACCTTTATCCCTATGGGCGTCGAAGCAAATGGGTCATAAATTTACAACAGCAACGAATCGTAATCGATCTTTATATACCATTGCTCCTGGGACAATGCGGTTACAATGTTATGTACTGCTAGGTCTTATTGTCATCATGATAACAATATATATATATATATATATATATCTACATATCGGTGCATATTTTTGTACTTACAACAAATTGAACTGGAAAGTTAACATAAAGTTATACATCATGTAAATTACTTTCTGTTTAAAAACTTATGCAGTGTTCCATAAAAAATTCAAAAGTTTGAAAAATATTGTTTTACTTTTGGGCGTCAATATTCTACCTCTATACAATATTCATATCCACTACTCTCTGCATTGTCTTGAAGCCGCTTAAATTATCCAAAAATATGGAAGTCGTTATAATAAAATCCACTTTGCTTCACTTTTATTCATCAATTATATATGATAAATCACAAGTGATTCTACTACCAGCGAAAATAACTTCATTGACATGTAAAACTGAAGCTATTCAATGTATATAATATGTACACGAATCTATAGGGCCTTTCATGTTTGCGCTCATGCATACTTTTCAAATAGTAGACATGATACTCGATAGGGGTAATCAATCGATTTGGCATATACCTGTGTATTCTCTACTTACACACAATTACTAAACTTGATATCGCATGATTCAATAGGATAATCAGTACACTGCCAAAAAATACATGGATGAAATCATAAAAATATATAATTGTAATATGATTATTTTTTAAATATTAGGATACTTGGATTATACTTTGGCATTCATAACACACAACTTTATTCCATTATTTTTATTAAAATCTTTATAATGACATTGAGTTTCGATCATTTCTTAATTAGCGACGATTGAAAAATGATGTAATTTCAAGCTTTTAATTAAACAAACGAGAATTCATGAAAATACCTTTCATTTTGCCATTGAACTGTGACGATAATAACTATGAAAATTTTAGATTCTTCATTAGCGTTCATTGATTGTACTGGTAGTCATTAACGTCTACCGTTTGAGTGATATTGAAATAATTGAATAATGAATTAAATTAGAATTGTGACATGATTGATCCTATCTTTCCACGAATAATATATGCAATGTCGTTTCAATATTTCCATTAACATAAATTGACAAACTGTTAATCAAATTAATTACGAAATTCCTCAGTCGGTGATTGTACAGCTGAATCAGATGTACATAATAAAAGGTTGCATTGTTAACGGTGGTTATCGAATTGCTGGCCAACATTCAAGTAAATTTGGTACACTATGATGGTTCCGGTCTCCTCAGAGAATTCTAGTTTATAATATACTTCAGGACACTGATTGGCTTCGCTTTACCAAAGTTCTAATCATCTAATAGTTACATTGATCCACCACAACAGATTAAATGTATCAGCAAACACCAAACGATTGAATGATGATTCAAAAGTTTGATTGACACTTATCACATAGATACAAATGTATTGATCCTCAAAGTCTATTATATAATTTTTTGTTTTATTATGATTTGACATTGAATTTTCTTATTTTACAATGCTGTGACTTAGATCCAATGTAAATAGATTATTTGAATAATCCGATTGCTCCGCGAGAATCATTTAGTTGTTTCAATATGATATGCAGCTGATTTCAGTAAATGAATTGCATTGACATCAGAGGATTGTTTTAATTGGATTATCATATTGATTGTGATCAGCTAGCATGATAATAAAATTAGAAAAGCTTTTACTTTAACATTCATTTAATTGGAATTATAATTGACGGCGAGGGAGTATACTTTTCATTAAAAAACGCCAATTCCATGTTTGAAATTATTACAATGAGTTATATATTCATTGGAGCATAATGCAAAAATAAAAACTTAAGTTTCGTTCGATAGATGTTGTACATAAGTCATTATAAACGCGATTCCATTTATATTCGGGGCTATGTCTACAGGAACTGTAAAAAAACAGTGACGCAAATACCGATAAATTTTTGTTTGTGAAAGTTCTTGGCATTGATGTGAGTGTCTGGAAAATAAAAATTGTACATAGTCATAATTGTATAATAGACGTATCTTTCAGGTGAACCAACAATTATATAGAAAACAAAAGAAAACCAAAAAAAAATATAAAAATTTGCGGATTTTAATTTTTTGACTTTATTCTCTACCAGTATTTTTTATTTTTTTATTATGTCATTAAATTTTCTATTTTCGAGGTCTACCTGGATGACATTGAGACAATGAATATGATATAAAAATTTCAAAGTGATCCAAATCTTCGTCTATATGTTAGAACATACACCATGTAAATAAAAGCGAATCGTGGAGAAACGGCTTTGCAAATATCGGTAGGGCATGATATACAGTATAATAAATAAATATTAGGACAGTGTAAACGACGTAACTCTGAAAATTTTAAGAAATTTCAATTTTGCAACACTTCAAATATTCTTAACCATTGAAGCAAATGGAATAATAAAAATTTGGAATTTTTCGCGTATACTAGGCCTTAAGAACGTCAAGTTGTATAAATAATAACAGCTTTTGATTTTATATACAATAATTTCTATACCGCAAAATGTATAGAGATAAAATTCGAAAACGTTCAGAAATATTTATAAGCGTTCATATTTATTTTGATCCCGTATTTATACGAGACTACACATTTCTCATTATTCGCTGTTTTATATGGGCGCATTTTTAAAAGCCTCTGTCTATATCCATCTCCATTTATTTGCTACGTTAATATTCAGCTTTTTTTTTCACTTGAAAATGCTAAAAACTATACCATAAATATTCTTGAGATTCATTCCATGTTTTATGATGAAGAAAAATATTAATATGGCTGAAGAAAATGAATAATATTCAAAAATATATACTTATAAAGCGTCAAATAAATCATAAACAAATGAATTACTTGCAATTACTTTATCACATGAAGTATCGTGGTATTTTATCTATTCATATACAGAGACAGTTTCGATATATTCACATTTCATTTTATGACTATACGCATTGTCATCACTATGAAAAGCTGTGCGTTTTTCGCAACTATAGATAATCTAAAATATGACTGATATGTTGAAGTAAATGATAATTAATCGAGTTCGATTGTTAGATGCTCTCTGTGTAAGATTCTGATAATATTGTGTTAACATATGAATTCTTGCATATGTACGTTAGTCTAACGAGTTAGAGATCTGTACACGACCAATTTATGGACTTGTATAACACATGTACAAATAGCCAACATATGGAATATTATTGAATATTGATTACACTTGCAACACAGTTAAACTCGATTCAAACTCATAAAATATTTACCGTGTAATAATAATCAATTTGTCGAACAATGTGATATGGATAGTGACTAATTTCATTAGCATATGTAAATTTAATCTGCAAACCTTCGATAAGTAGCATAAAATCATTTCGGAAAAATCCTAAAAATCACCAACATGGTAATGTTAAGTATAATCATAGCTATGATCTTTCTGAATGCACAATTTGCCACTAACGCTATAAATTTATTTGCTATTGATTGCAGTTACGTCAATTATTTATATATATTCGGTGTATCACAATGATTTTTGTGAAATTGCGAGAATAATACCAATTCACTCCAGACCAATCAATTTACGAATAAACCTTTCTACTTGAAAGTCACTGCGATATAATATAAAGTCTCAAATTCTCCAACTCATTTTTCGTGTTAGCAATTGAAGTTCAAAAGTGCCATGAAATATCCGGAAATTGCCCTCGAAAACTTTTCATAAAGTTTATTCTTTCCGGAATGTTAAAAATGTGAGGAGTCATTTCACAGTGAAACAAATTCAACTTCTTTGTCTTTTTTACTCCGGTATTTTGGCGAATTATCAGAAAAATATAACTGACAAACCCATGTTTTTATCGCATATAATACAATATATATATATACAGATCACATAGAAATTTATTGCTAATGAAAATACAATGATTGTAGTGAATGAAGGAAACACTCGATGCCAAACCGCATATATAAATATTAATTTGTTACAGGCCCCTCCAAGAATCCAAAATGTTAACAACCCATATGAACTTTTCGGATGACAATGGAACCATGAGTTCATTTACAAATATATCCATAAGCGAGGATTATATATTTGATCGGATGGACATCAAAATTATATTCATCACTTTGTACTCAATCGTGTTTTTCTTCTGCTTCTTTGGTGAGTTTGTACATTAATCCATCAATCAATTCTCTGAGCCACGTATTAACTAATGCGACATTGTCCGTGGTACGTGCATTAATCTGCGTCTAATATGTTCGGTAATAGACCATTGTAATCATGTTGAAGATATTGGAATTAATTACAGTTCGAATCCCGAGCAAAGGTTTTACTGACCCATGACATGGATATCTTAAAGACGGCTATTTACTAGTATAAATATTTTTGTTTATACAGAATTATTGGAGAGATTTGAAAATTTATATCTCCTCAATAAGTCAATCGATAGGTACCTATTTCAATTATAAATTCATTGGTATTTATTCAATTACCTACGACAAATTTTTGAGTTTTAATAATTAATTTTAGCAAAAGTATTTGATATAAAATAACAATTTCTGTTCTAGAGTGAAGTTTTATATGAAACCAAATTAAAAACATATTTCCAAAAAGAAAACAATATCACTGTCATAAGTTATTTATCTTGAACTTTTATTTTACTTTCTACTTCTTTACCGACATGACAACACAATTCAATTATAGTCATTCATCTTTTTTTTATATCAGGATACAAAGTCAGATCAATTCAAATCACCGTAAACAAAAAAAAAATAATGTATTTACGAGAGGATCAAATTCCATTTCAATTTCTCTACTTCAGTGGGGCGTAACATTATATCTATCGGTCATCGTAAGATGAAGCCACCGTCTTGTGTGTAAACAATGTAGGTATCTTGGACCTGACATAAAGACAGATAGCATTCTATTGCGATTTTGCTCAATGCGCTACTATTCAATATAACATACTAGAACTATGAGTTATATAACTCATTCAATAAATACTTAAATATCATTTTCGACTGAGCCAGAAGTTGGAGCTAAATAAGACGTAATAATTTATCATTTCGCTAATGTCAACTTTGGGATGATTCCAATATTTTTCTTATCGTTATTGCGATGAACTGTAACAAAAGTCATTGAAAGGAACATATTAAACGTGAATATTATATCAATTTTTTCTTTTCTCAATTTATATTAGTATATTATATGATATTATATGACTGATAGCACCCATATAAGAGTTCAATGTAACATAAAAGTTTATGTAGAGTACGCAAAAGAGAAAATTGTTACAAGTGCTTTTTATATAACGGTACAACCAGTTGCTTTAAGACTTCTTTCTATGAATCACTCTAAACCTTGTTGGTCATATTTCTGTTGACATGTAGACACGGCTCTTTATAACCCACCATCATTCTTGAATGTGCCCAATGAGTGATTATAATAAAGGGGAGATGTAAATTATTTGTTTGCCCCCGTATAATACATAATTATATAACTGCTCATAATATTCATGCTTGACGCGATGCAGACACAAGATATTGCAGATGTTTCTGCATTTCTTGAAATATCCCAATAAATTCACTGCATCGTGCTGACATAAATATGTAAATATTAATTGATCCAACTTTGTGATTATTTGTGGCGTGATTCAATTCTTGTTTGTTTCCCGTTTCCACATACAAATTGATAACAATGCGATGAAAAAAATATATGCACACAGAGCAAGTGATATACATACTAGAGCGGTTGACAAATGGAACGGCGAGGACGATCAATGCCGGCATGCCATCACGCCAAATGCCTTTCGTGAAATTCCTTATGCTGTGAAATTTATTATAGTTTATTCGGCATTGCGTAATGAACTATATTTAACATTTTCTATCTCATTTTTGTCATATTCAAGACGTTTTTTGAAAATTTTTTGAATATTGTCAAATTCCTGTATTTGTTATAGGAAAAAATGGAGAATATAGCAAAACTTATTGGGCGAAAAATTAATATACTTGTAAAATATACGGGGACAATTCCAAAAAGAGTAAATTGTAAGTTATATCAGTTTCCAATATTAGTCATGTAACTTCAGGAAAACTGTATCATGTGATTTGAATGTTGACAATATTTGAATCTACACTGAGTGATTGGAATTATTTGGGATGTAGCAACTATCTTTGATCATTTTATAGTTCCGATTTATTTAAAAATTACGTCGTTCATTTAAAATTTTGCCAAATTGATTTTTAACTTAAAAATATTACGTCATTTTGAACTTTCAGTGAATATTCAAATTTAAGTTTATCGTTCGATAGTTTTACCGTTGAACAGGTTCGAAGTATTACTTCAATATCTTCGTATACAAATATCTCAATTCCGTGTAAAAAAAAAAAAAAAAAACGGATATTAGTATTAAGTAGAGAGCATACAATATCGAGCTAATGAAATTTTGAGAATATGATAATAATGTGAATGCATTAAAATTTGTTAAGCAAATTTTTACTGAGCAGACGTTGGACTGAGGAACTAAATGAAAATTGGAAAATTTTGCAAACTGATTGATACATTTTATGTCTTACAAACAGCCTAGCTGAATTTCATGCTCAATTTTAACAAGAAACCTAGTCGTATTGCAAAACTGTTACATCGAATTTATAATTGAATGACATTATTAAATGTGAATTTTATGTAAATGAAACGCACAAAATCTCTCAATGTGTAACATATTAAAGGATTAAATGTACGAGCATTAAAAGAAAAAAGAAAAGCAAACTTATCAATTATCTTTTTATATTATAAAATTAAAATTTGATTTATACTACCTATAGATACCTAAATTAATGAATAATTTTGAACATTCCCACATGTGCCATCCATTTCTTGCCACCGTAAAATATACAGACAATTTATCGATTAACTCGTGTCACAAATCCGTTCGACAGCTTCATAAAAAATAAAAATACTGACATAAACTGAACAGTTGGAGTGAAATTATTCATGAAAAATAAAAACGATCGATACTAAAATGATTCCTCTCTGATATGTTGTAGAGAAGACAGTATTTTTAAAGTCAATATTCATAAATAGATATTCGAATAAAGTAAATAGCATTCCAACATTTTGCGATTTCTTGACATGGTAAGAAATTTAGATGGCCAATGTTTGCCCAGTAAAATGCAATATTCATGCGCTCTATCTGTACATTGCTATTGCAACATCTCACTCCATTCAGAAACACTTATCAACCGGTAATTTATAAAAGAGATAAATTCATTTTGTAATTAGCTAGATATTTTTTTATATTGGCATTAAAAAGAAAGAAAAAATATATCGGCGGATTTGTACGAAAATTGTCTCGACTAACGAACGTTGGAACTATGTAACAGAAACGGCTTCAATATACTCGTAGAGTTCCAGTAATATTTTATTCTTAGTACCTATCATCCTGTACCTCCCAAGCTCGCCATTATCTCCACATTCTTAATACATGAGCCAAAAGCTGTACATATATCAATAGACTGGTACATTGATAAATGGCCATTTAAAAATAGGTTGGAGCCAGTGAGTCTATTGATTCGAAAATTTATTGTATATCAAATGTATCGGAATATTTTATATACACAAATTCTCACTATATTCCGTCAATGAAAATTAAATATCCAATTATTAATGATAAAAATAACAACAACCATATTGTTAATTGAATATTAACGCCATTGCAAAATTCTGTTAGTCTGAAGAGAATGCATTGCTTCATCATGTGTAGTAGGTGAAGATTTACATAAGTCGACACACATTGTAAAGTCACGCTACGGGTTATACTGACGGTTTATCTCACTCAATGTGATGTAAACAGAATGTACGTGACACTCAAATGATCAACAAAGTGATCGTTTCAAATCTGTTTGAAAGTTATAAACAATATAGCATATTATAAGTGAGTGTACTAACGCTTTGTCTACATCTGAATATCAGACAAAAATTAAATATCCAACACGATGAAATATAATCTGTTACATGTCTTGCAGATTTGCATGGACGTATTGTATGCAATCTACTCATCGATTTATCTTCTTGGTATACATAATCATCTACTGGCTATATATCGTCGATTCACTTTGTACATCAACACAAAGTAAATTTTCATCAAAATGAACTGAAATATAAACCTTGAAAGTGAGTTATTATGATAATCCCTTAAGCACTCACCGCTCGTGTATTTTTTTCTTCTTAACTTTCAATTCTTTTTGTCTCACAGAATAATTTCACTTTGAATAAGTTTTACTTGCGATTCTATCGCTTAATAATTTATTCATACAATTGAAATACTGGAAATGACTGGCATTATCGATAATAGATTTTTCATATATTTTTTATAGTGAACATTTATTATAATATGACAGGTACTTTCAGTAATTTAGCAATGTTATCATTAATACATTGTAAAATTATTATTTTCTGTCAATATCTATTTACATATTGATAAAAAAATCCCGTTAATTGACTATATATAAATATGTCATATACATTAGCACGGAATTAAAGATCCCAAATGTATCTCTCGGTTATTCTATAAATACAACTCTTATTTGCATCGTGTGTTATTTCGCATATACACTAAACTACAGAAAATATTCTCTTGGTTCACAAACTCAAATGGGACACGTAATAAACTTGTTAAACTGAATTACCAATCTTGATAAATATAACTTCAAAGCCCTATTGCCTCTATAAAGAAAATACTTAAATTGATAGACATCAATGTCCTGTGTCCTCGATACTTAAAATATTTCATTACAATACACAATATCAATTGTCTATATATTACCGTGCCAATATAAATTGGGACATGGCTGTACATAACCAGGAAGAAATTTTAATGACAAAGGCAAACGTCTAGTCTTTGTCATTTATTTTCTTTTTTTTTTTTTACAATACAAAAAGATTTAACTTTTTGCTCATATTCAGCATTGAATATTCATGAAGGCAACGGATATTAATACCTTTTAAGCACAATACTCGTTAGCAAACATTACGACTTAGACGACTGGGAATCATGCCAAACGAAACAACCAAATATTACGTATATGTGTATTAAGGTACATTAACCACATAACATCCAGGCTTATATTCTGTATATTATTGGATATCAGGATATTTCACAGTGTGTATGTCACAATGTTTATTCAACATTTTACAATGAATAATAAATAACCTTGTGCAGAGTCAAAGTACACCGATATATCCAGTGTTGCATTAATATATACATATAGCAACTATGATTATATTGTTATCATAAACATTATGTTATAATCTATCTCAAACGATTGTATCAATGTTTATTTCATCACTTTTTTGTCCACTTAAATTTATACATACCATAATTTTCATTTGTTTACTCAGCTTAGCGTGCTTAATTCCTTTCGGCGATAATCGCTTGGATTGCGCAAAATCACAACAAATCTCTCACGTGACAATATTCATGTAGACAGTGTGCGCCAGATTTAACGGCATTCCTCTCTAATGGTAAATTGTTAGGTTTATTCAGGTTGAAATACTTCTTATTCGTTAAAATAGTTATGCAGTACAGTGTTTAAATTAGCAACGATTAATTCACATGAAATTCTTAATATTTTCATGATTACTTATATTAGGCTAACTTTTTTACCAAATTGTTATTGTCAATCACACTGCGACAGTGTGACACAGTGGTAATTGTAGTCCACTCGTTATATAGCTATAATGATAAATAATGTTAGATATTACTTTGGGGTAAATGGCTCATTGCTGGGAGACATTACGCTTGAAGGTATAGCTATAATGTGTATATTATCTCGTTGAATTTCAATCACTGTCACAATTATTCCCTTTGCATGTAAAGCACATTCATAGTGATATACTGGTCTAAAACACACTCGGTATGAAAGTTTTCATATCAGAGATTCCACAACGTCTCAACTTGACAATACTAATTTAACGTGAACTGCATCCATTTATGAGTACATCCATATCCACACATACACACTCAAATTCCATTCATTGTGTGCCATTGTAGCGAAAAAAACAAAGTGGAAAAGTTGGTGGTTTAGATGCGAGTGCAAAGCTTTTACCAATTCACACGAAATATTCGAAACATTCCCAACCCTGTGGGAATTGTACGCCCACTCACATTCTGTTCAACAAATACATTTACATTGTGCCATTCAATTATTTACATT
This sequence comes from Galerucella tenella, assembly GCA_910591685.1. Taxonomy (NCBI): domain Eukaryota; kingdom Metazoa; phylum Arthropoda; class Insecta; order Coleoptera; family Chrysomelidae; genus Galerucella; species Galerucella tenella. The sequence continues at coordinate 21,880 of CAJUYH010001121.1, forward strand.
GTTCATGTTAGACCGAATTATTTTTATAATTAACAATGAAATATTGATAATACATTTAATTTATTATATTGAATAATGCATTTTTCATTAACACTTTAAGCAATTTGTGGAAAAGTTTAATGCAAAAGCGAATGCTCTTACCGAAAGATAATTTAATTTACGTCTGAATTATTTTGACTTGGCGATCGTCGCGTCGTGGAAAACTCCATATTCTCGCGCAAAATCTGAATAGCTAAGCCGATATTCGTATAAACTTTCGGCGAATTGAGAAAATCGTCGCAAAACTCTGTAGAATAGTTTCAAAAATGTAGAAACATTTCGTTTAACTAATATCATCTTATTATTATTATTATTATTATCATCATATATTTTTATTTTAATATTGATCAGTGATGAATTAGCAAAATTTGTAATTCTTTTGGTTGGAGCCAGTGGTTAATAAGTACAAGAATTCATGTAACTGTCATTGATATTAAATTAATTCTTGGAATTACAATTGGAAGTTTGAGTACATGGTATGAATAGTTGTTCATATTCGCCACATTATATAATTCAAGCAACTCAATAGCAAAGTTTGAACGAGAGATGCTGTTGAAAAGCCATCAGATCTCAAGCTTGCAAACAACTCACTAACCATACACGAGTTTGGTAATAGATAAAAGTTCGTTTTTTCTCTGTCTCTCTCCCTCTCTCTCTCTCTCTTTCCTCACAGTGGAGGTAAAAATGGAACAGTGGTAAACAAAACTTAGTTTATTTGTGTAATATAGAGTTGGTCACTTGTTGAAATGGTGATATTATGAATAAGATATTTTACTCGTTAAAAGTGAAATGAAATGTGTTCACATGTACTCATTGCATAAAATTGAATTCGAATGGATTTGTTTAGGATTGCAAAGGAGTTGTTGTCGAACTGCATTTGCGAATATTTGACAAATTTCCATATCAATATTGATGCTATTGAAAGGACGAAAGAGGATCAATATTAAGATGATTTTTTTTATTCAAAATTACAATTAGATGTAAATAAGTTTGTATTATTCCATGTGCGATTGTTATTTGAATAAATAATTCTACGAGGATGTAGGTTGATTTTTTAAAATTTCCATCTATTTACACTGTGCCGAATTTCAATTGAAAGATATCAATAACATTTCTACACGCCAAATGACCGAATGAATTTTCTCAATTTCACTTACTATCAAGACGAGACTTGAAATTGAACAAATATAAATGCACTATTATATTCATATATTTTTGTGAATTTCCTGAGAAATATGATAGGATTACATTTGTACTCTATATGTTGGGTGTAAACTTGAATTCGATGGATACTCATTCAAACAATTGTCACTTCGAAAATGACAGTGTGGTGAAAAGATAAAAATATTGCAGTCCAAAGGGCATGAACGAAAAATTCTCAGCGCCAACACCATAACTGATATTAAAGTAGTTTTTATAACATGCTAAAAAGTTATTTTGTATGACAGACTATGAATAAATTTGTAAAATGCAAATTTAGTAACGATATTGTAAAACTATGTTTTTTTCATTTTTTTTTTATTTATTTCATTTTAAAATATTATAATAAAAATTTGGATTGCAAAACAATCATAACCTTGGATGTTTTTTAACTGTGCAATATCGAAGTTATTGATTGATATTGACTTGTTGAAAACCTTCAATTATAATGGATGCCAGCACTCATTAAAGTTGATTGAAGTGTTATATTCTCGGCCCATCATCGTCACAATGATTTGAAGTTACACTTCAGATGAGTAAAGTTACCATAGATTTTAGATATATTATTTCTCTTACAATTGTAATGAACTTTATTTCCATTCTGCCGAATATAATTATTTGATTTTGTATGTAGTTAATGTACTATTTGACGCAACATATAACGACTGGGGAGTTGCACAAAGATAACGTGCAATGTCAGTTTAATTGACTGAGTTTCCGGTATTGGCGTAATAGTATAGTTGAAATGCTGTATATGTATATTATGGTAATGAGAGAAGCGTCGACCCAAGTCGAAGATAGAGATTTTCGAGCGTTAGTGCAAACCAAAATGAAATTTAATTCCCTTTGCAACATTTGAACTCATGCTTGATACTCCTGTCAACATCGCATTAATTTTGAATTAACAGGATGATAAAAAGTAATGATTATCTTTAATTTATAATATAAAAGAAAATGATATGGAGGCGACCAGAAGCTGAGACGATCTTATTTGATCATGTAATAAAACCCATGGGATTAATTTCATATTCTCCATTGAATTGACATATCAATCCTGCTTTCAATTTCGTTCTAGTAAATTAGTGTGTAATGCGTCAATCCCCTCAGCGCACAATGTCACTCTAACACATTTCGATTGGTTTGGTATGAGAAAAATGGATAGAAACAAATAACCAAAATTGTTACACGCTTTAGACGCGTGTACAAAGGTTAATAATATTGATGCGTGGGTGTAAACGTATTACACGTCAACGTTGTTTATTGTTACATTATAGCGTATTATCAAACTCTATCAATTATTAACAAATCAATATGTGAAAGAAGAATTTTTTATTCAGAATTAAAAATAATATTTTTATCTGATGCGAATATATTTGAGATTATTGAATTTTCATCATTAATGAATATTTTTTTTGATTTCATTTTTTTTACGTTTCATTATGTAGTGATAAACGAATTATTTTATTGGCAAAAAATGAATTCAATAAAGTAGTTAGTTCACAATAAACAGAATAAAATTTTTATAAATATTCATGAAGACAATTCTACAACTCTATGAACAGAAAACAGCGCACGTTGTTTTATACTACATAGGTAATTTCTGTACATTGTAGGAATGTGGTGGTGAAAGTGTCGGTGGGAAATTGTTGCTAAAAAAAAAAAAGAAAAAAAGAAGAAAACAGGAGAAAAAATGTTACAATAGTTCATTAATGCACTGGCAGGGCGACGTTGAATGCACACCACTGCTTTTGTTTTTGTCAAAACAATAATATTGTCTCGCATATCCTCCAAAAATATTTCATTCAAGCAGACCACAATGATTTTCATTACACGGTAGCTGATATAATTCGTTTTCTTTATATTGCATTGCGGTGTAATTTTAAACATACCTGTGTGATTTTAATTATAATAAAATATCTATTACATACATGGGTCGAGATATAAATTGCAATGTCCGTATGAAAAAACTCAACAATATTTTATCATTGTTTAGATGAAATATCAAATTTCATCCAAATATATCAAATTTTCTGTCCAAAAGTAAACGGATATATTCAGACATTGAATGTGGTTAGACAAAACCACTGAAAGTATTTAATTTTTATAAAGTAATATCTCTGTCATGTCATGTGCACGTTCATAATAGCAATAGTCTGTTCACTCGTGTATTCATCGTAACATACTCCTGTCAACCATAATTATACGATTAATGTAATAAAAAGAATTGCAGTAAATGCATGTAAACATTCAAATGACCGATAAGCATGATGGGAATATTTGATGAGTTTACCGCATTCTCCATTGCAATATGAAAACATAAACCATAACCTAATCAAGAAGCCGTTGAATAATGGAAGAAGGTCGTATCAGAGTATGCAATTAACTGCATCATAATTTTTAAGTAATTTCATTAAGTTGCAGGGTTAAATAATCTAGCGAGACTCGTACATTTAATGTTGGAGAGTGCACTGAAAATGTTACACATACGTATAATTGTATGTCTGTATATGTATACGTATGTGTGTCGCGAGAAGTTGTTATACAAACGAAGAAGAATAAATTTTGGTCATATGAGAGAATTAGAAATTCACATTCTCAGCTTTTATTTTTCCTAAGTGCAATATGCATTTATTAAATTCATACAATAAAAGTGAGGTTGATAGGTGGCTTTGTCGAATGTCAGCATTTGTTATGGAGATGTGTCTCCAAGCTTATTAACGCAGCACAAATGTATGAATTACATGCAAAATTATCGAGCGCTATTGAGCTCCATTATTCGTGTAATAATATAAAGTTTTCATCTAGAAATGTCGATTATGTTCGGCATGAAATATCGGGAATATAACTTTTGACTAATAAACAATCGTTAATATAATTGAAACTTGAGATATTCTCATCGACCTCAATATTTATATTGAATTAAATATATTAAATATATATTTTTGTTAATATACGTCAATGATAAAATAGACAGACATGCATTGAATAATGTCAGACATATACGTTATTGGATGTGGATCATTTGGATTTATATAACGGCAACAAACTCGAATAAATGAAATATTTTTCAGAAATAATATGTTTGATAGAGTTGCAATAGCAAACACGAGGAGTTTCATTTGTTTTTCAACATTATAAGAATCCTTCAAATACATTCAATATGTTTTCATCATTTTGCATTATATTAGAAAGGATTTTTCGAAATTACAATGAACTTTTCGTAAAATAAATAAAATAATTTCAAGCGATCTGAAAATATAAAATAATATAAAGGTCTTTTATGGAAAGAAGAAAGGTTTAAACAGAAACAAAGAATTCAATTATAATGAGAACTTGTGATTATTCTTGAATTATACTGATATATATTTAAATGAAACTGTAAAAAAGACAATGACTCACAGGTATATAATTCTGTCAATTACATCGTTTAAATCATCGACTTACCGTTGCGAATTGAAAGTGGCAATTAGAGCAGTGTACGTCGATATCAGGAATTAATTTGAAGCTCAAATGTTTTCACATGAATGAAGATACTGGCTTCACATCAATTCACTCGCGTCAGTGGAAAGGAATACTGCTTCAATTTATTTATTTATTCCCTAATTCTATCTTAAAATCAACATTAATTCGCTCATAAATAAAAATTTGCAGGTGCTTATATATGCCGTTTCTTTGTAACGCGAAATTCAAATATTTCCATGAGAGTTGTCGCAATGTAGCGCGATGCCATTTAATAATACAAAAATATAATCAACGCTCTTTTGTTCCATTTTAAAAGATGAAAATAAAATAGAATTCTAACAGAAATTTAACTCCGTCTGGGTTTTTCTACAGTCACGTTCGTCTAATTGAACTCCAGCTCGTACGCACTACAGTCACCAGCCATGTTGACTATTTCATCGGAATATCAGAAGTATCTATATATAGAATACAATTGGAGCAATATTCAAGTACTATTCGTGTTTACAAATTGGATCAGAATATTTTGTAAACTCATTCAAATTTCAATGAGGTATAAAAAGTGAGATAATATTATTGTGTTAAACAAATTTATGAAGAATTTATCGTGGCCGAATTTCGCATCAGATGAAATATCGACCGTAATCATTTTATCCAATCGCCTTCGCTTTTAGAACAATATATATTTTTTCTTCTCTTCAGCCAAATTAAAATTTTATTTCTTCCTAACATATGAACGTACCAATGTTCATATATTCCTACTAAGCCATTTTACAAATTGCTCGCTGAAAAAATAGTAAAGCAAAAAAATATATCACAATTTTGACGAGTATTCGAAATGTAATAAAAAATTTATAGTGAAATGAAATGTAAATTTCACATCAGATACTCAAGTATCTCTCTTGTTCCTTCCAAATACGAAACAAAAAAAAATAATATCATCCAACTTTAATCTCAATCTTTATCACGCCACTATATCAGCCATACAACATTTCGTATGATTATTAATGAGACTTGATAAAATTCGTAGAACCAGAATGACAACTATTGCTATTTATCTACGTGAAGATACCCAACTGTCCACGCGGAATTATTGCAACACGAACTATGCCCCAAAAACATATATCATTTCGCTGCACTGACCGTTCCATAAACTTTTCTCTGTATATGAAATATGAGATAATATATTTAAATTTACTTTGCACTTGTCTGCTTTCAGGAAATGTTCTCGTCATATTGGTCGTGCTGTATTCACGTCGTATGCGAGGTGTTACCAACTTTTTCTTGGCTAATTTAGCCGGTGCCGATTTATGCGTTGGAATATTCTGCGTCTACCAAACGCTGATCAATTATTTGATGAATAGTTGGCGTCTAGGTAACTTCCTGTGTAAAGCCTATATGTTCGTTCACGCTCTATCATACACTGCAAGCATAATGATCCTAGTGCTTGTTTGCGTTGAACGCTATTTTGCCATTATCCATCCAATAAAGTGTAGATCGATGTTAACAAGAGGACGATTACGGCTTATCGTAGCAATTGTATGGATATCAGCCGCAGTATATGCATCACCAAGATTCACATATGTTGAAACAATAAATCATGAATTGAATTCAGGCACAGTTGACATTATGTGCATTGCGAATATCAAGAAACACAATAAGAATGTTCTTGACGCTGTGAATCTCATACTTCTATATTTGATACCGCTATTTCTTATGAGCTGCCTGTACACACGAATTGCAGTGGTATTGTGGAAAAGTAGTTCAGCATTCAGTGAACCGGGTTTGGTAGCACGAACGAGAAATGGCCAGGTTCATCATGTTCATGCGTCAAGTAGAAATGTTTTACGTGCTCGACGCGGTGTGATAAGGTAAATATTATAAAATTCAAATATAAATTCACACTTCATCAATATATATAAATTTAAGTGTACATTTTTATGAATATCTATTTGCAGAATGTTAATTGCGGTTGTTATGATGTTTGCAATATGCAATTTACCGCAACAGGCACGTATACTATGGCTTCATTGGGATCCAAATTATGATCGTAGCTCGGATTTTAGTACCATCTTTACCGTCTCAACATTTTTAATATCGTATATGAACTCGTGCTTGAATCCACTGCTCTATGCATTTCTCTCTTGCAATTTTCGCAAAGCAATGCGTGAATTATTTCTCTGCCATACGCGCAATCAAAGGAATCGTTTGTGTATGGGTTACGTCGGCGGCGATGCATTACGTCTTGATAATGGTAATATCGCTAATGTACCACACAGTTCCATGATGAGATTAAGTTCAGCACATGACAGCCCGTGCACTGCGCACACAATTATACGGCAAAATACATATGTAAAGGATTCGTGAAGTTCACCACATGGCCCAACAGCCAATTTACATTTAAGTACGCTCAAAGATACTGAAACGCAGGGTACGCGCATGTACAATAAATCGTGCACCAGCCAATTGTAAAAAGAAAAATATAGTATTCATGTGTGATTATAGGAATTATATTGAATTTTATTAATTAGTAGACTTTTTATCTACACAAACTGTTTCATCAATTTAGTAAATTGCGTGAATAATATTTTCGAAAAATATATAAATATTGTCACCGATCAAATGGAAAATGGGATTTTAAAATTAATTAAATTAATAAATTATTGCGGGAAAAAATGAGCGGAAATGGTTACTAGATAAAATGGTAATACAGCGACAGTGTAAATCATTTCGAAATATAGATATGGTGAGTTGTTATACAGATTCCTCTTTTAATCAAATGCATTATTATGCTATACATAAAATTTACTTTCTGATTCAATGTAACATTCAAAGTTGTCTGTATTTCGATTTCAAAATAGTGACAAATTTCAATGCACGATGTATGAAACATTTATTTATTTATTTTGTCAAATGACATGAAGCAAAAACCAAAGTAATTTATAGTGGCTTCATTACCGAGTTACTTTTCACTAAAAAAACAATGAAAGTCATGTTGCTATGGCTTTTAGCCTAACTATACAATTTTCTCTAGTTTATAATTTTAAATTTGCATCAAGAATATTTTAATATGAGACATTGCGCACTCCTATTGGGACAGAACACGATAGAAAAACATTCACAATCTCAATATAAATTCGATAAAAAAATAAACAAAGCTTCTCGAGCAAAAGTAATAAGCAGGTACACTCTTAAAAAAAAAATAAATAAATTGTTCATATGGAATATTGACAAACGATCGGACAGAGTGACAATATGCAAAAAACCAAAATTCTCAAATTTAATTTTAGGGATTCATCGTAAACATTGAAATACTACAACGAAACTGCCCAAGAATAATTAGCATACAATCCCAATCATTTTCTAATCACTACGTGATTAGTAAATATGAGTAAAAGAAAAAAACAAAAAAAATTTATTCACCTCTCGTTTAATCTCAAGACCACAATACAATGAATGTATATATATATATATGTATAAGTATTTTATAATTTATATAATTATGTTTAAGTATGGCGATCACTCACATATCAATTTGTGTGCGATAATGCTGTACATATTTCAATGTCCATAATTGCCTGTATAATGTTAGATTATTATAAATATAAACGTGATGAATGTAAATTATGGATAAATGTGGATTTTAGTGTATAAACATGAAGAATGTTTCCTTTGTCACTTTTTATTCTGTCCGGCCAGTGCCAATTATCAATCAGTCAATAAACATCTGATATCGTCACCCAATATATTTCATAGATTAATGAATATATAAAATGCTTCAGTATTGTCGTTCTATACTGTATCCAAGTGAACATTCGTCTTGTTCATAAATGACGCTTAATAAATAGTACGTGTGTAATCTCTTATTCGTTCAACAAAGAACGCGAGTTTGCCATCATCACTATTCAATTTAATGCTAATAGCTTGATTAGCAATGGAGATGGCGCGTATAATTGGACGTGCCGTCACGTGAATCAATCTTAAATTGTATGAATGGCAATGATATTATCTGCATTTTATTCAATGAATTCAAAAAAAAGTTTACGAATTCTACGATTTTCTCCAGATAACTTTCTTATTAATTATTCTTACTTCAATGTACCCATTTTATTGCTTTAATACTGCATACATTGTAAAATTCATGTTAATGTTGTCGAAATTATGAGATCATACAGTATCTGTCGATGACATATTTAACAACGAAATATGCCACTTAGTTCTAATCAGATAGCGATCAATACAAAAGTGTTCGCTTCGATGCTTTGTAATTTGAATAGAATTCTCTTCGTCCATGGTGCTTTTTTTACTCGGTGTATATTATAGAATCTCGAATGATCGTAAATAATGAATTGAACAAATAAAACGAATAATTTATATGTCCTGAGAGACTGAAATGGAAATGAAAAATAATGTTTGGAGATGCTGATTTCCAGTAAAATGATTGCCGACCTATTTGTAAACATATATAAGTATAAACGAACATATTTTTTGTGCTACATTTTTTACGATGACATTGAACTGGAAGTACATGGTATATATTTAAATTATTGAAAAAAATATGAAAATAGCCCCAGTGATAATTGTGCAGATTGTCCTATAACAAATAAATACAAAATAATATAGAATACACATCTATTTCTTCATTTCATTCACTTCTTGCTAAAATAGAGTGTTGTACTTTAATAGAACCCAAAATAAACACAGTTTCAATAAAACCACATTTTATAGTGAGCCGATCTTTTACTACGCCATTTAAACTTCTTGGACTTGTTTTAGCATAAGTATCATATGAAAATGATATACGGCTATTTAGGTAGGCATTGGCTAATTTTATAAAAGTCCATATACACTGCATTCATGTAAAAACTGTAAATTTTCAACCAATACACATAATAAATGTTTATTAATATAACATAAAATTTTATGTGGCTCCCATACATATTTATATGAACAGTATTCTATTCACCCATTGTCAGTGTTGATAATTGTCAATGTTCATCACGTTTTGAGGAATTTTATGCACATCGAAACTTTACGTACGAGAATGAAAATGAAAAATGCAAGTCAGTTATGAATTATTTTATGATTCTATATAAATGCTGTTAAATACATGATAATAAATATAAATAATTTTAGTTTTATGCCTATGCTCAATAGGACACTTCCATTTCATCAAAATCTTTATAAAAAAAAAAGAAAAACCAAATAAAAATGTGAATATCATAAAAACTTTTCAAACTATTTATTTACAGCCACCACAAATAAGCTATGAACCCAAAATCTCATCAAATCCTTTTATCAAAAGCTAACTGTAACGTCACATGTTACCAAATATCAAGTTGTTGGCGTAATGGGCACTTTTAAGGATCCCGTCAGAAGAGAAAAATTGCACGACCAACTTGATATATATATATATATATATATATATGATAATATATGATAGCACAATTCCGTTGAGACACATTGTTTATCTTTGATCATTTATCAAAGAATAATTCTTAATAAAAACATGTGGCATGTAATACTATTGGATAAGGCCAATCCACATTTATGGACAATTTCGTTCATATTCTGAGTCAAGGACAATATTAATGGCAAATATAATATAATATAAATGGCTCTTGAAAAGTTTTTTTACAGCAATCGAAAATTTCGACAAAGTGTAGCACTCAAAAACGGTGGGTTGATATTACAAACAAGAAAATAATATGGTGTCATTGGAATATCAAGTTAAATTAACGAATGTTTATTGACTAGTTAGGTAAATAAAAAGTGCTGTGTCATAAATGAAAAAAATGCTAATATTCCCAGACGGTTCACTACAAAATTCAATAACTATTAAATACTCAACGTAATGAATAAAGTTTGAACATTAACCAACTGCCTGTACCTCATATTACACTTTACATTTTTCATTTCTGATGCAACTTAAATATTAACAATTAGAAGCAAAGTTGAACATTTTTAACCTACACTACTTTTATTTGATGAAATTATTATAATAAATATTTATATATTCTTATATATCAATTAATTGTAAAGAAAGTTAATAGAGAAAATATACATGATGGACATATGAATGAATTTAATAATTGAATCAAAAATAATAACGAATTTTTTATGATGTAAAAGTAATAAAAAAAAGAAGTACATATGTAAATTCGTAATCAAATTGATAAAGTAGACACATAAATTCATGGTCTTGCTGACATTTCGTTGCATATTGCGTAGCTGATCAAGGAATTTCACGTAGATTGACTATTTTCCCATGAAATTTATCCATTTTCATAGAACCAGAGTAATTTAAAATCTCCAATCTTTTTATGTAAATTCTACAAACACTCCCATACAATTAACGATAGTTTTAATTTCATTTTCATGTCATACATCGCATTATAGAATCATATCATTGCCTGCATGAACTATTCACATGTTCTATGATCCCCTCCACCCCTTTCCATTAAATACTGACATATACAAAATTATTAATTGTACTTGAATGTCTATTCGTAGGTCTATGTTCAAAAGTTGACCTAAAACTTACTGGCAAATCGATGAATGCGGTGAATTTTCACACCTTGAATTAATTAAACGCTACATTCAATGGTGTTAGCGGGAGTTGGTCGGATGAAGGTTTAATAGGATACAGAAACTTCACGTCAACCTAAAACTTAAAGCTTCAAGCGTAATGCACGGAATGTATAAAGCACTAGAAATTCCTAATCAGATAAAACGAATTCAGTGAGAATGGATGTAAAACAGAACAATAGTTAACCTGCGATCACGTAATAAATAGATATCTATGCGGTTACAATTATGGTATTTAATCTAAAAAACAAGTCAAACATTCATATCGAGAATAATATCTGAAGCGTTGCAATAATTCAAAATGCTCTGGAGATATCGTTTTGTTTCAAGATTAGCTTCTTTGAATAATTCAATACTAAGTTTTTATACGATACTTGATACATTATCGTAAAATGAAATATTTTCCATATTGTATTTTGTATTATTGCTTGAATACATTGCTCACACTTCAATAACATATTGGGCAAACAAACTCGTGAATAGAAATTGGATTCGTGACATATTGAAAAGGTTTGCAGTGTACTCTGTCCAATAATAATGTGAATAAAAGGAAAAGCACTGGAAAATCAAGCACTCGGAACACGATCCGTTAGAGCTTTCTGGAAGAATAAAGAAAAAAAAAGGTGACTTTTTTGGCAATTCTGGCGTTCACCCAAGCATCTACACAGATTCTACTCTCGTTTCTCCCTTATTCTCCAATTGTTGCATTACGACTTTCGACACTATAAAAAATCGAACGGGACTCTAAAAGCAATTGGAAACCATTCCAATTGGATAATTGGACCTTGGGGCTGACTCGAATTCCCCACAGATTGTACAAATTTTGGCCAACTTAATGGGATATTCATTCTGGCAAGTGTTCACTGGTCCGAAACATTAATTCTATAGTCTCAACAAGCAGCTATAAATGTACCAACATTTATATGTTTACATAGCCTTTTAATATTAATCATATTAATTTAAAAAATTATTTATATATTAAATATTGTTGAAATATCCAATGTATTCAATATACTATATATTGAATTTATCCAAAAAATTCTGCTGATTTATCCTATAAATTTAATTCAACACCGCAGACCTGTCATTCTCGATTATTGTAGTATGTGCACGTGATCAGAATTATTTACCGATCGCCTCACCATTTTTTCTCATTTCTCCATTTGTTATTTATTTTCTTCCTCTATACGCACAAAATCGTGAATATATATATTTAGCCATAGTTCAACAGCACACCATTAACGTACCCACTCAACAAAAATATTATAGTACAAATTGTCGGACGTAAAGTGCAACATATTTGTAATAGCGAACGGTTGACGTCAATTTATTCTACAATAATTATCCAGTTCTCTATACACAAAGATGATATCGAACTTCATTTATCATATCATATATACGACTATGCATTTAAACTCAATATTATTTATCGACCTCATGACAGAGGTCTCGCGCCAGCCAGCCTCACAACCAGATAATTCCAGCTCAATGTTATTTTCTATATACCACCAACGATCAAGAATTGGATGACTTGTGCTCTCGTCAATGATAAGCTTTCTTTTTGTTCCATTCTTTGTAAGATTCTCCCATTTGAGTTGTGTTGTATCGGCAAAAAGCATTGAATATATTATTTTTATTTATACACTTTCTGTTTTCTCTTCTATTCTCAAACGAAATACATCTATATATATGAACTTGCCATTTAAAAATACAGACAGAATATTTATCCAGAGATCTCCACACAAGAGCAAATACTATGTTGGCATACATATTCAAATGTAATTCATGAATTCTTATGTCGGATAAAAAACCGTCACATGTTTTATGGATTGTCAAATGACCATAATAAATTTGGACAAGAGAATAATGAAACGTAGATTGCTGCGATGATAAAACGAGTGCAAGTTATAAAATGAAGTTGGTTGTTGTCATATTGATATAAACAAAGGGGAGAAAAGTGAAAGTTTAAACGCAAATTCATTGATTGAAATTTCAAGTATTATTGTGGATGCCAGCCGATATGAACTACCACTGTTTCTTATGTATTATTGTTTCTAAAGTGTCGGTGCAGAGCGTCATCGATTGCAGTGACCTATAAAACTTTTAAACAAAACTAAAACACAAAGGAACAGGGAGATGAGTGTAAAATCCCTCATGAATATACTCGCAAAGTCCATGAGTGATTGTCGATTTGTTTGAAAAGTTCAGGAAATAGGCAGTTACAGCGCTGATAATATATTGGTGTGGTATAACTATTAAACTATCTATATTACTTTAAATAACTATATATATATATATATATATTTGTCTCGACAGTCTCTGATAAAAACAGATTGATGACAAACTATAAACAATTCTATAAATTATTTTTGACAAAAATATGTATCCAATAAATATGAATAATATTTATAGTTAAATGGCTAAAATAATTAACAATTATATATTATTGACGAAGAGAATGTTTTTATATTTAATAATGACATTTCATAATCAGAGGAAAAAGTCTGGTTTATATATATATACAATCTTATCGCAATCCATTGGTGGTCTTTTAATAATACAAATCATTGCATTGCCTCGTGACCATATATAAATATAATCCACAGTTTCTCAAAATGATAACGAATTACGAATGTCTTGATGAATAGAGCGAATGATAATATACTCAGGATTGAATATTTTGATCGGGAATTATATTCAATATTGAATTTTATTCTTCCATTCTCATGTTAATAATAAAGCAAAAAAAAAAACGAACAATCAATAGCCGCGATATTTGACACGTTATTCTAAAAGTATATACAGTCAAAATATAAATTCATTGTCAGCTGAATAAACTACAACTCATATCCCAGTCGGAGGTGGCTTAAGTGATCTTAGTATTTGATCCAGGTCGCGAAAGCTTTCACGTTTCATTCATGAGAGAAAAAAAAATATATCGACCAACATAGTAAAGACACTATTTGCTTTTATTTTCCCTCTATCTTTTTCTTTTTTTTTTTTTTCTGTTTCTTTTATTTCACAGAATGGAATTAATATTTTATTTTCTATTTGAATGATTTATTATATTTTTGCGCATTGTCCCTTTTTTTTTTTCATTTCTATTATTATCTGTCTCTTGGTGATATTGTGCCAGTTAGTTTGGAATTGTATGCATATGATGAAAACCCCAAGGTGATGCATCTTGTCAAAATAAGAAAGAAAACTGTTTCATGCACCACTTTTTCTTTTATACAACAATCATATGATAAATGTAACAATACTTTCCAGGGAATTGAAAAAAATAAAAGGTTATAATATCTGTATAAAAAATAAAACAATTCCTCTGCCAATCATATATTCATTTCTTCACGCTCCTATTGGAATATATTCCTCTTGATATTTCAACAATGTTGATTGAATGACATTTGTGCACACGTGTTATGTAGCAATTACTGAAATACTGCGAGTGAAGAATCAAAAAATCATTATTTGCCAATACATCTTATCATATTATAAAAAAAAAAAAAAATCAAAACAAAACTATTCCTGTTTGTAAACTTCAAGTGCGCACAGAATTGATAACATATCACTGTGAATGTATACAATTATTAAAACACATTGCAAAGACCCCCAGCAAAATTTGCATCACATAACATTAGATGACCCTTTCATCGTGGAAAATATTTTGCAGTCGCAAGAATAATATATATATATATATATATATATATGAACGTTGGGGTTAGCCAATCACTTTATCAATAAATTGGTAAAAACATTTTATCAATAACAGCTTTGTAATATTGTGCAATACGCTGTATTTTTATATTGAAAAAAAAAAAAATTATTAATTTGATTAAAAATAATTCCACATGCGACGTAATATGCAAATTTAATTTCGGATATCATTGGAACGTTCATTACATTAATTGCAAAATTCCACTTTCGGCACATTGAATATTCATGATAAAATGAATAAATAATAATTTGTCTCATTTATAATCTTATGCTTGTTTTATCGATGATATTCGTGGACTTTATCAAAATGGCCTAGAATATATCAAGTATATATGTAGCGGACAGCATCAATGACACGATTGTATTGTTTCACTGTAATATTCATTAATTATTGAAGGCAACGAAAAAAAAAATCAAAAACAAAATAAAAAAAAGAAAAAGAAGAGGAAGAAATAATGTAAAAATATTGATATCCACACACACACACACACCACGACCGCATTGAAGAAATATTAAACATACTATGTTACCGGCAGAGTGGGAGCAATGAGATATGAAATATATAAGAAATGCAGCTCACTGAGAAGCGATCAGTTATGCGAGAGACCTTGGCTCATTCACATTTACTGTATACTCATCATATAATTTATACGTCAAATTCGAGGACAAATAGAAAAGTATAAATTAAGGTAAGTAAATTACGAAAATTTTATTCACAAACTCCAAGTTCATTCAGTATGAATTTAATTTAAATTTTTTATACTAGACATTAAAACGCCATGTGTGACCCACAGTTCTTTCATGCGACATGATTTAATTAAATGATGAAAAAGAAATGCATCACGCTATAATACCATTTTATGCTTGCGTAGTCATCTGGACTTCAGTGATATATCTGAATATCATCTACTTCCACGATTTGACACACAACCCAATTATTTAACACACAATTGAAACCAAATAATTCATAAATTTTTCAATTTCTTGTATATCATTTGAATTTACAATGAATAATTTACGTTTTAATAGATAAAAATATTATTTGAATAAACGAATGGATTTCACATATGGTCAGTTATTACTGAGTTATTATAAAGCTAGTTTTATTGTTGGATAATTTCTCACTGCTGTAACCTTCAAACATCCAACATTGATAACAGTATTTTAAGCGTTTGAAAACTCGTTTAAAGATTTCTTTTTTTTTTTTATGAACAAATATTGAAACTGGTTATTTTTCATCAGTAATTAGATAGTCACGTGATTTAAACGCATTATATATCTCTGGCAATATATAATATTACAAATATATCTGTGCATATTTATATTGGATGTTTCAAGTTGTACTTTAAGTATATATGAAATGAAAATGAGAACTTCACGTTTCGCATGGCTGGGAAATAAACCGGAATGCAACGCGACAGATATATTCAATATAGATGTCGAGAATCTGCATTATCTATCCCATATGTAATACATAAAAATTATCCTTAGTTTTTTTTCCCTCATATTCACTTTTTAATGAAGATAATTCCTAAATAGTTTTCCATATTGTACAAATATTTTCAGAATGATAAATCCACATAAAATAATATTCATACGTAAGAAGAAATAGATAAATATATATTTATGTTTAATTACATATAAATTAATTTATAAAATAAGATAAAGAAAAAAATGTAGACTATTTTTTCAAATGATTCCAATCCATTTTTCAGATTAACATGTCGATCAATCTGAGAAGTGTTTTAATAAGTGATCCTGTTGACGTCTTATGCGCTGAATTACTCATCAGCCATGGCGTTCCTGTAACAACAAAATACAAGTTGACGAAAGATGAATTGATTCAGGAAATTCAGGTATACAATTAACGAAAAAATAACCAATAATTAATTTTATTTACAAGTTTATTGATTTGTCCTTGGTGCAAATAGGCGAATTTTTGCACAACTTTCACCTTTATCTATCATCATCAACGAAATAAAGTTGATATATAATGTCGAAATGACTCTAAAAAAATGTGAATAAAAGATTTAAAGACAAGTATCCACATTTTTTTCGTAATCATATCATCTTTGTATATAAGCACACTACATCCCAATAAATTTACATGGTGTAGTGGCTACCATCGATCACAAACTGTAGTGTGCAACTAAACCGACCTATAAACTTCTAGTGGATGGTAACTCTCACTATCCAACACACAATTTTTTACCATTCACAATTTGTCTGTCGATCCACTGCATCGCTCATCCGGTTTTATCCAGTTGAGACACTTACATGTGCTCTGTGAGGCATGGGTCGTTGTACCGGTTTCATACACTATATCTCTCAGCTATAATTATCAACAATTCGCCCTCAATGTCTCTTCCGCAATTGATTGTCACTGTCTGATCACATGCTGATTGATAATTACACCAACATCTATCCAATTCCTTCTCTTATATATACATATATATATGACTTCTAACTTTATCTCATATTTCATTTAATTTTTAATATTACACTTTTAAAAAAGAATCAAACCTAAAACATTCATGGTATATTAGACAGGTGTAAATGACCAACTTCATGGAAATCACAAGCTTCAATTGTGGCTAGATGAAATTTCCAATAATGACTTTTTATCTCTTTCCCTCTTTATGTCCAATCATTGGTAAATTATCCGCCAATACCTCAATGAATTTCTGTCATTATATTACTGCGGTTAAATTGTTCAATGGCCAACTCAAAAATTGTACATTTTCTCATACCACACACTCGGCCAATGTCATATTTTAGAATTTCGCAAAATTACTACCATTATATTATATTGCACATGGATTATTATTTCAACCGCGCAATATCAATTGTGACATTTGTTTAGAAACATGATGGCTTAATTGTACGCTCGGAGACAAAAGTAACGGCGGAAATACTTGCCGCTGCATCAAATCTTCGAGTTGTAGGACGTGCTGGCACTGGTGTTGATAATATTGACCTTCAAGCGGCAACACGCAAAGGAATAGTCGTTCTCAAGTGAGTACTTCATTATCTTCATTATCTCCATATGAATATTTCTTAACACACAATGAATTTTCGTATTAAGCAATGATAGCATTCAATATCACACATTACATTTAATTATAATTTATTTTTGGAATTTTTATTTTTATTAGCACACCGGGTGGCAACAGCATCAGCGCTTGTGAATTGACATGTGCGCTAATATCAGCACTTGCAAGAAATGTAAGTCAAGCGGCACAATCAATGAAAGAAGGTCGGTGGGACAGAAAATTGTATTCTGGCCACGAACTGTCCGGGAAAACTCTGGCTATACTTGGGTTCGGGCGAATTGGTCGTGAAGTAACACATAGAATGCAATCATACGGTATGAAAGTTATATGTTTCGACCCAATGCTGACTGCTGATGAAACAGCAAGAGCTGGTGCCACTAAGCTGAGTCTCGATGAAATTTGGCCGCTCGCCGATTACATTACAGTTCATACTCCACTTATTCCACAAACACGAAGTGAGTTATCTCATAAATTATTGTCAATATACTTTTAATGTTATTTCATATTGGAATAATATTTGTGGAGACTAAATTATTTTTATATGTAAACCGTTCATTCGTAGATCTCATTAATGCCACAACCTTGGCAAATTGTAAGAAAGGCGTAAGAATAATAAATGTTGCACGTGGTGGAATTGTCGATGAGGAGGCATTGCTACAATCATTAAAATCAGGTCATTGTGGCGGTGCAGCACTCGATGTATTTCTTGAGGAACCGCCAAAAAATCCCGTTACAATTGAACTCATTCAACATCCTAAAGTAATTGCCACTCCTCATCTGGGTACGTGTCGAAATTTGTTTAGGAAAAAAAAATAATAATGATAAAAATATAAAATAATGATGTTGTACGTTAGTTATTATAAATTTCGTTTATCAATTGTTAGGTGCAAGCACAGCTGAAGCTCAAGAACGTGTAGCTGTAGAGATTGCCGAACAGTTTCTCGCAATTTCTGGTATTTCCAATAAATACAGTGTCACTGGAATTGTAAATGCGCCAGTACTATCTGCGGCTATGTCTGGTGAAAATGGACCATGGATTGAATTATCGAAGAAGTTAGGACAATTGGCCACGCGATTTCTCAAGAAAAATGTTAATGCGGCAATTGAAAGTCAAACAGTGGGTGCTGCTATGATAAACAAAAAGTTTGTTCACACTGCAGTATTAGTTGGTGTGCTCACTGGTCAAACGAAAAATGGTTTGAACTTAGTAAATGCACCAACATTGGCTAAAGATATTGGAATTGATATTAAAGAGGGTCATGTTGATGGTGAAGTTAATGGTGTTCTTGTCAAAATTGGACAATACCAAATTAAAGGTAAGACAACATATTGTTTTTTTTTTTTT
>CAJUYH010001121.1:41380-93839 GCA_910591685.1 Galerucella tenella
TTTTTTTTTTTTTCTGTATCTGATTGACAATTAAGTGACATTCCAATAATTATTTGATATTTCAATTAGGGACTGTGCGTAATAACGAGCTATTACTGTTGTCTATTGATGACGCTGTGTTCAATAATGGTATTCAATTGAGAAATTACATTTCACTGTATCACTCAAATGGACCCCAAGATCTCGCCACAATTGTTAATGCATTCACTTCCAAAGGAGTGAATATAAATAGTCTCAATACAAATGAAAATTGGCTGGCGATAGAGACAAATCAGGAAATCATTATTCCAGTTGTAGGCATTGAGAATTTTTAAGTAAATAATTAGTATATTGGAGACAGAAGAATTTATTAGCGTGACTCTGAAAATGCAACAGCACTTTTCGGATGTTTTTAGCTATTTCAGTATTGCTGGAGTACTTTCTGTTTTGGTCCTTTCACAATATCATTAAAATACTAAAATCAATCCGAATACATCAATTTAAAATAATCTAATTAAGGAAAGTAATACATTTATATATTCATAATTTTATATCACACTTGGATCAATAAAAAATTAATATTACAAAAATGGAGGCAAGTGCATTTGCCGAGTACTTCTCATCATGTTAGTTAACTAATTAATTTATTTATTTATTTATTAAATTATTCAGAGATGTCTAGATGTGCCACTACGTGATGAAGAGGAGTGGAATATCAATAATGTTATGAGTACACGGGTAAGAATGGCATAGTAGATATTGTACACGTGTCATTGACGTGCTAATACATCATGACAATGGAATGTACTCATACGTATGTGAAACCACCTATAACATTTATAAATGCGATTTTCTCACAATATAAAGGTCCGATCAAAATAAAGCATACTATTTAATGATTCCCCTAATATTGTTATCTAACGTTGAAAATTCCAGACTTTTTTGTCGCGCCACTCTTCACACGTATAATATACGCATCGACAATAGATAATTATTTCCAGCGATGATGAAAAATATATGCAAATATGACGTTGCCATATTTGTAATGCTGTGTAAAAATTTTCAGCTTGAATCGAGCAGCCATTCTCGAAATACTTCCAGTATATAAACAGATATCTGGATAGCCTCCGACAAATACATGCAATGATTTCATGAAAAATAAATTTTAGTTTTTTTTTTTTTTCATAATATTCACGGTAACGTTTCAGTGAATATTAATATTAACATTATTTGCACTTTTATCAATTCAATATTGTAAAAAATACAAATATATGTCTGATTCTGTCATTCGATAGTTCGAAGCGAACCAATACTTTCTTATCACTATATAATGAAAACTAAATGCTGAATTTTTGATGTCATTTGATATTTGTATTTAAAACTAATACGAATTCCACATCATTATATATTTTTTTCTTTTTTCAATCCATGACAATATGTGATTCCTGGCTAACAGATAACTCGAGCTAGTGATATAATATCAGATCTTAAAACAACATGTTATATATTTCCGGTGTATAAAAATATTTCTGTTTATATTTCTGTACGTCAAACATATTTACATGACATAATACTTGAATGGCGTTCGTTTTTTTTTTTTCATACAATCGACAACGTAATGTAGAATTACAATTACATAGTGAAGAAATGGTGCAACATTTACGAGAAACCTATACAAAAAAAAAATTTTAAGAAAACAATTTGTTGCATTCATCATAAATGAAAAGGAATTGTAAAGAACCTCATCAATAACATCAGCTGATACGTTTTCAATATCAAAATCCTCGATAAATTTGTAATAATATAAATTTATATCCGTTCGTAGGTAACGGCTGTACAACCACTGAGTGTAAATGTAACACCATCCTATGAAACAGTAAAATATTCATTGAAATAATAATTATTTCAAACTATATATATATATATATATGATGAAAAGTTAAAAAAAGTAAATAAGTATTTAAATCATACTAACCCGAAGAAGTCCAGGTAGATCAGACCAGAAATCATAGTTTGGAATGAGTTCCAATCCAATTGCGCCACGAAATATCTTCAAAGCCAATGCACCACCAATTAAATAAAGTGCACTAAATACACACAATAAAATAACCAAAACTGAACCTATTGAAAGCCCTTTGGATTTCAATCTTATTAAACAACTGACTGGTGATACAAATCGCAAATTCTGTAAAAGTGAATAAACATTCATACGTGAATTAAAATACTTTTTGTGATAACAAAAAATGGAATAATCGTCTAAATCTACAATTGTCATACATAGTTAGTTTCGTCGGACGAATCGAGTTCTAATGATGACGTTTTGCATGACTGACAACACAGTAAAATAATGTTTGTTTCATACGTATCAGTTTTATTCGGTAGTGCATGATGAAATGTCAATTGTACCTCTGCTTTATCCTTCGATAACTTCCACACACTTTCGTCCACTCTACCAAGATTAATTGATTCATTTTTCTGATTCAACATACATATCTGAAAGATATATAATTATGACAATGCAGCAATATTGGATTACATTGATAATTATCTTCAAAATTATATGATGACTTAATATTACCGATGTTGAATCGCATTCAGTTTTATGTGATTCTGTTTCTGCAAATGTTAAATTTAAATTTTTACATGGCTGAAACTTTACATTAATATGGTCCTTGGTAAATAATCTGTTGAAATAAAGATATAAGGTAGGATTTCACATGTACAATTTGGTTAGATTATCGTAGGTAAAATGCAACTGTTTTGAAATTATTGATGTAATATCTACTAACATTTTATTATTTAGTGAGGTTAAATTGTAACCCATTCCATCTTCACGTATGCAAGTGCATGGTGTGGATTCCACACATTGTGATAATCCATAATGAACAAGAATTAGTATGAATATTCCTGAAATAAATGATCTATCGAGAAACAACACCATTTTTATTCACAACTATGATACATTGTCTATACTCGCTCAGCAAATGAGAGGCTTTCGGGTAGCTTCGGTTTTTCCCTCTCTCCAAATATACAATGTTCCTATATTCTGTCTATTTTGTAACGTTACGCGCGCGCGATTATTTGAAAATAAAATTCAATGAAGATGCGAATAATAAACATTTTGATACATTCATTTTTTATTTTTTAATCACAATTTTTAATTGCCCCTTCCAATATGTTCAAATTGTGATTATTTTTTATTTTGAATGGTGCCTTCATTCAATAAAAAATCTCTTAAGTCACTATTTATTCAAATGAATGACAATTGTTCTAATTAACGATCCAACTATCATGAAATTTTTATTAGAGTGTCATAGACAATTACACATATACAGCATATCATAAATGAAGCTTCAAACATAGACCCTTGCAAATTATTATAACCAATTGTGAAGTAATTTAACGGATTGAAATAATTTTTTAATATTTATACTTTATAACGGTGAGTGTCATAATGTTAACGACATTCGGTGATTTATCGCTGACAAACACATGGTCTACTTGACAATGTCGATATTTAATAGCTGCCAAAGATATTTTCTTAATTGCTTAGGCGCACGTTTTATCAATCTTATTATTTGCAGGATATATATTGTCATCTTCAACGAAATATTCATACACGTAATATAGCAAAAATCGAATATTTTTCTGTTTATATATTTTTTAATTTTCGCTATAATATACGGCGCTATTTGCACCATAATCATTCTGGCGGAGCAATTAACTTGGAACGAGAATTTTTACCGGGAATACCCGAAATATACTCCATTCTCTACATACATACATAAACACATGCATATATATATAACATTTTATACGAGTGTATGTCATCGGGACTATATAAATATGAAATATAGATATTTATTGCATTAGTGGCGCCAAATATTCAGCAAAATCAAATAATGATTTCGCTATTGTCATTCACTGTTGTATCAACAGAACGATATTCAACTTAAATGCGAAAGATTAATACAGGTGACACAGTCTAATCTACAATAATAAAACAACAATGTTTATTCGCTCAATAATTAATTCATTACATGTGTATAAAAATATTTATTATGTAAACAAAAATTGATGAAATTATTTTCTATTACGTTCAATACATTCATTGTTGTACTATTATTCACAATGAAAAGAGAAAAAAAATTTTTCATTCACTGAGAGAAAATGTTGCTATAGAATTTTATGACTATAATGAAAAATTACGTAAAGAAAAATATAACTGAATTGATATTTAGATCGCAATATAACCTACACATGGTTCATACGAGTCACGTCGATAACTAAAATTGTAGTGAATATATAATTTTTGAGTGACCAACCAACAATTAAGATGACACACATAAACACGTGCGTGCTAATTATTGTAAATGTATTAACAATAAAAGTTAATTCATGATGGTAATAATGTTTAACGTCACATATAATACAATTCGTTTGATTCCGTAAAGAGCGTGATATTGTAGACTACTTATTAAATAATAACACACCACTTGCAATAAATAAAAATCCTACTTGAAATATATATTACGTATTGAATTAACATGTTGTCAAACGAATTTTTTTTTTCTTGTTAATTTTCATATACAGCTTTCATATATCTATTATTTAAAACGGCAGATTATTTGCATAACGAAAATTACGCAATTTATTTGTTTTTATCCCGAGTTAAATACTATATATTATCGAATTTCATTATTATTATATTCAGTATTTTCTCTCTCAATTGTTGCAGACAAACAATAATATTGGTATTTGCACGTGTGTGAACAATCCTCATACACTAATGCATATGTGTTTATTAGGCATTCTGGAGTAACAATTATACTATTGCATTTGTGGGGGAGTGCAAATGAGTGCTCTATTGTTAAATTTATCGTGAATTAGTTATATAATTGTGGCTAACTGGGCCAAGTACTCTATTATATGTTGGGACAAATATTTGTATATAATTTATATTGTATTTAATTAATCATATAAATATTACGGCGCTCTTCACTTTCATCTATTCTCATGTTATTGTTATGTTCATTTATAATTTATGAAATTAATGCATGGACACGGAACAAAATATAATATAATATATATATATATAAAATACAAATTAAATAATGGCAAACTCCTGTATAGTTACAAAAAGTCATGAAATTTACATTTACGGATACGATGTCGTGGACTCTGTATTTATTTCACATCATGTTGTCTATGTATGTGTGTATGTGTGTGTATATTGACCGACAGGTCAGTATGTATTTTATTGCAGTGCAATTCATTTTGTTTCAGGCAGTTGCAGGATAAAATAATTTAAAATGCAATGTGATATTGGAGTTAATGGGCGTGGTGGGTATGTGAAAATTTACATCATTATTGGATTGACCAAATGTAGCATTGGACGATACATCTGGTCTATCGATTGGTTGGTTGGTGGCTGTAACAAAATCCAATCTAAATTCATTGTTGAAATGGAGACGAAAAAAGGAAGAAAAAGGAATATTATCTTGAGACAGGAGATATAATGCGTGAGGGTTTGGCTTTGGAACACGACCCGCGTATTCCAGGTTTATCCTCCTTTGCCCCTTTCTACTCCCCTCTTAACTTGCCATTTTCATCGCCGCAGTCGTCGACTCGAACTGCGTGAATATAACAACATAACACGACACCACGCGCCTGTCTGGTACCATCCCGCACGTAGTCATCAGTCGCGAATCGCGCGTCGTACATTGAAGTACACATATATTACTCATCATTGTTATCTCGCACATATTATTTTTCATTTTCTTCTATATATATATTTCCAATTTCTAACTGTCATATTTTTTTCCATTTTATGTGATAGTCTAAATAATAATAAAATATAATGTAAAATATATTAGGAAGATATGAAAATAATCGCGAATTAATTGATTGAATAGAAATTTGCAATGGCCAGTCACTTGAAAAGAATGAAAAAAAAAAAAAAACAATATAAAAGTATTTATGAAATAAAATAAAAATTCTTACAGTGAACATATCTATGGGTGTAAATTTTCAATTGAATTTTATTCGACAAATTTTTAATTTAATTCAATGAAAAATATATTTCATTTCACTTTAAAATGTTCTGATTCAAATTGTCATTTAAGTAATGTATGATATGTAAATATTGACAATATTGGGGTAAAATCAAATGTTGAATTGAAATTGGATAAATATACTCGAGTGGAATTCATAGCACGGGTGTCTAAATAAAATGACAAAAAGGAAAAATGTTCAAGAAAATAATGAAAAAAAAAAAAATAATAATAATAAGTAGTGATAGAAAAAGTTTATAAACTTTTCTTCGTTCTTATACGCGCGCTCCAGTGTGAATGTCGTCAAGTATAATCTCTTGCCTTGCACCAATAGTGATTATGTTCTTTCTGAGTAACAACTTTCGACAGTATCTTTTCATTCGTAATGTTCGTTACGTATATAATATCTATGTTTTTGTATCCCGTCTTGAAAAAACTTTTTTTGCGATAATGATATAAAAAACAATTGAGAAAAACGCAAAAGTACTGAAAACAATAAATATTATATTAGGATGTGTTAATAGAGTCTCAAAGATGGTACAATTTCCAATATGTTTACTGACATTACCTTTATCTTGCTCGTTTTTTTTATCTGATTCTCCCTTAACATTTTATTTTATTAAAAAATGAAAAGAAAAAAGAAGCAAAATTGAAAATCGATTAATGACAAAAGACACCCAGGAACATTTTGTAAACGTAAATTCATTTTATTGACTTGGCCGTAACAGTTTGAGGGTTAGCGTGTGATTTATATTAATGTCGCGTAAAAGCGGAAGCAGCAGAGTATAAAGAAATAGAGTAAACCAGAAGAGAGAGAGAGAGAGAGAGAGAGAGTGAGAAAGGAAGATGGAATAAAAGCGTGTGATACATCTCTTCTTAACGATCCTTTCGATCAAGTTTACAAATCGCATCGTTATCCTGATTTCTACTACATTCAAAACCAAAACTTGGCGATAGATAATAATTGCGGGCGGGTGAACAGGTCGGATATGATGAAGATAAGTCGCTGCGGATATGAATTTTTATTCTCTGGAACCAACTGACTTTTTACCTAATATAAAAATTGAGAACAGGGAAATAACATCGTCGTTGTATAGTCCATTTTTCATATGAACAACTGCAAAGTAACATGTCAAAATAGAATAGAATTGACAAATTATTGTTTGACTTCATACCATGAGAATATTTTTCACGATTTTCACTTTCACGCACAAAATCTGATCACTACTGACGAAATTCTTATCTGAAATCCTATGAAGTCTTTGTGCTACTTCGACGATTCTACCGATACATTATTTACTACATTTCATTGACCGTTTTATTCGCTTTGTCTCAAACAATTTTCCCGTACATTGAATATTTTTATGCTTATAAACCCGAAAATTTATTAAAAATTGCCCGACCAAAAATCCTATATCAATTGAATTTTTACCAAAAAAAACCAATAAGTTTTATCACGTGTTTGTTTGTCTGTGTGTTTCTATCCTCAATATCTACTGATCCAATTTTTATAAGAATTCCCTTGAATAGTTGAAATACTATCACGATATATTTCAGAGTTGTGCAGCACTTGGATGCCAATAATTCCACCCTGTGTAAACATGTGATAATATATCATTTATCAAGTGAAATGATATACAAGAAACAACAAAATTTACACAATCGATTTGACAAAAAAGTGAAATGACAAAAAAAAATTAACAATAATTTATTTGTGTGATTTATTATCAGTGACATATACAATACAAATATTTGTGAAAATGATCATTATGACAGAGTCTATTAATGACATGTTAAAAGTGATAGACGAGAAGGATTAATCAAAATGTTATGTGAGAGTATAGTGAGGGTAAACATAATTGAGCTCGATGAAGGATTGAACTGAGTGCGGGTTGGACAAAGACTCGGGGGTATATACAAAAGAGGACTTGAGTGCAAAAAGAAGAAGTGGAAGGACAATGATGACGGGTCAGGGTAGAAAACGATGCCGTGGCAAAATGAACAGACACGATTGGTCATATCTTCTATATTAGTCGCATTTCGATTTTGGCTCGAAGCGCTATATATAGATATAGAGAGATAGAGGCAAGAAGAAACGACATGTCATCGAATGAAAATGTCATCGCTCTATTGTCCACCGTCGACAACCATACCATTCATGAGTTTGACAATGAGATTTTTGATCTCACAAACGTCAACGATAAAAAACATTACGATGTCGCCGCCATATACAATTCAACGACGAATATTTCATCAGTTGTTGGGGTCAACGCCACTGTGGAAATTGACTCTTTCTACTTTTACGAGGTTTGTTTCAAAAGTAATATATACTCAAAATAAAAATAAATAAATAACTGAATCAAATAAAATTCATATCGTTCATTTAAATTATATTTTTTTGTTTCAATTGATTAAATTTCTGTTTACTTTTACTGACGCAATTCACAAGATGCAATTGAATCATAACAAAGTACGTCATAGAACAACGAAAAATTTGAATATAACCGTAGCATTCATAATTGTATATGATGAAAGTTTTTTCAAATTCATTAAAGTAAATGTTTGTTTATAATCTAATGATACTTATTTAGCTCCACTTTGTATATATATATATATATAATATCTCATTGAGATACGTTCGTTCATTTCATGAGTGATTGGCATTTGCATACTGCAAATATTTACTGAATGAAATGGGAAGATGATGAAGTACGAATTGTAGAGCATCAAAAAAATAGCACCAAGCATATATTAGAAACGTCATATTTTAATACGAAAATGATAGTACAAATATTTGTTTATCAATTTTATTACCAAGTGCAAACACAACTACATCACGCAATATATACGTAAGCAAATAAATACATGTGTATGCATACATATGGATAAATATTGCTTATTATGTACTGCCATTCAATATCCGTGTTGATGACAAGTTGATAAAGACCGTTATTATAACATTTAACATATAGTCGTTGGAGGACGTTGCAATTTCTTCAGATATTTGCAAAAAAAAAAAAAAAACTTATTACGGAAATAGTTTGCATTCATATTTTTTTATGGTAGCTTCATCCTTGATAGAGCAAACGTTGGATGTGTAATTTTTTTTTGTATTCTACTGTTCAGTCGCAACAGAATAACACCAAGATTGTAAAGATCGTCCTATTTCTTCATCGCTTATGTCCTTGTGTTCCAGTCCATTGGCAATACACAATCGCCCAAAGCTATACAGATTGAAATAGCGCGATGAATAAATGAGAAAACGAAGAAGAGGAGGAAGAAGAGTGAGTGCGATAATGTAATCGACATTTTAATATATTCCCACGCGTAAAATTGCTACGGTATACATTATATTGATGCAGATTGACGTTGGGTATACGTGACAACGACATAGGAATTTCTAATACTTAACAAGAGCTTACGGCAGGCAATTGATCTACGCCAAGATATCGTGTTGTTTTTTTTTTTTTTTCTACAAATCGTTAAATATATATTTGTCGTCAGTTGTATACATTACATACGAGTATATATAGTATATACTGATGGAATAATTTTATAACCCATCTGAATCATGGCGGGCCATAAAGCATCTAATGCATATCAAAATATTTTCGTATACATTCACACTAATGTAAGAAGACAAATGGAAAATATAAATTTGAAATGTTTCTTTCTCCTTTTTTTTTTTTTTTTTTACATTTTTTTACTTTTCATTTTTATTTTTCGTATGTTTGCATATATAGGGTATAGAGTTGCTATTGCGCATTCCGGATGCGACACTGAGAATTCTCAAAATAAATTGGATCGCGTTCGTTGACTCTCGATTATAGAAAGAGGTAAAGTGTTAAAAAATAAAGTAAAATAATAAAAAAATGATAAAAAAATAAAAAATAAAAGAAATTGAACGGACGTATATTACACTGATGCAAACTGAAGAGATAAATGCTATGAAAAAGAAAGTTTTAAACAAATTAAATTTGCTGAGACAATGTGGAGATATTTTTGTGACTATGTTGTTAAATTTTATTATTATCGTCTTTACTTCTTTTATTCACTCTGTATGTGTGGATTTTTTTAATATTCTTTTCCCTGTCTTACAAACACTTCCTCTTCGCAATGTCTTGCACCAAATGAATATGTTTTCAACATATTTCAATTATTAAATGCCTCGTTGCAATTATCACCATAAATATGGAGAATTAATTCGAGTATTTCTTCATTAATTTCGCATTCTCCTCATAAAATCCCATTAATTAAATGAAATAGAAATAAAAAATATCTTTCATTATCCAGTCGTCAAAAAAAATATAATGAAAAAATAAAATAATAGATGGGCAACTCACATCAAAATTGTTCATCGAAAGAATATAAAAACTTATAAAAACCAATTTTTATCATCATAAAAATAGATAAACACTGATGTAAATAAACCTGACATATCCCATATAAGTATTATAAACGAAAACGTCTACAATGGCATAAACGAATTTTTATTATCTTACAATACAATTGAAGACTTATTGAACTTTCTCCCTCGCTATCTATCATTCGCCCTCTACAACTGAACCCATTTCATTCTCAAAAATTGTAAAACGTCAATTCCACACGATAAATAAACGATTGTATTTGAATCAATTGCTCCATTTTCATCATCAGTATCAATATATCAATATATCGATTACACATTATACATACACGTACGTATATTTTATTCACATATATATCTAATAGGCTAAATTTATAGGATATATATTCGTCTATGTCGTTCTTTTATAGTATTATCATCTATATTTATTGAAAATGTCAAAAACATATTATTTTCACCTCCTGAAGATTTATTTTGCATGAATATAATTAATTCATCGTTTGCTCTCTCTGCCTGGCATTTTTTTTCTATTATAGAGAATAGTCACCAATCAACCATCAATTAATTTTTACAAAAAATAGTTCTGATGAAGCCAAACGATAAAAACCATTTTAATCCCATCATAATATCAATTTATTTTATTTTACTTCATTTTCATGTCTTTTCATTCTATTTTTTGTTAATTCGTTGATATATATATATATATATATATGTGTGTGTGTGTGTGTGTGTAGGCATTCTACGTGAATAAAGATTAATGACTGCAATAAAAATAATATTAAGCATTGTGCATGTGTTTTCTTCATTTTTACAACATCCAACTGATAATGAAGAATGCACGACTACACATATGTAGAATCTCGTTAGTCACCAAACAATGCATTTAAATTCCAATAATTTCCACTTGACTTATTCTCAATAATGCGGATATAGAGTAGGATAATAGGATGAAAAACCGTATGATATATATAAAAAATATATAATGTTTTTACGAGCTATAAATAGGATGGAAGAGAACAAATGAAGAGCAGAATGATAGTACTTTGAAATAATGATGTCCCTATATAGTTCATGTCAATGGCATTCAACATTTCACGAGTCAATATATCCAGCATTCAATAATTAAATGCAATTATGTGCGTTACTGGCCGTGAAATAATTGCGCAAAGCGAGGAATTCAACACGCGACCAACGAGGTCACTATATAATATAAGGTGTTTATTGTGAATTAATTTGAAAACAATTTACTGCAATGCTGCACACCTTAAATTATTTCCATTTTTTTCATACCAAGTCCCCTTCATTTTCACGTCACTTATAATAAAACTGACGTTAATGAAGCAGTCAAGCTATATATATATATATATATATGTAAACACAGTGATGCCATGGCCCATACTGATTCCCGATAGGTCGATTACAAAGTCAAACGTTCACTTCATAATAACATACAATCTATAGACATATAATTTTAATCATTATTCCAAGCCAAGCTTGCATATAAATAAATTTAAACAGATCAATCATCCAAAAATTGCAGTACATACATAGATATATATAAAACATATAATTATATGGAGGGCTCAGAAGCCAATCAGTGTAAGACAATAACAAATACAAATGAGATAATGAGGTTTTTTCAAATATTCAAAAATAATTTTATATTTATATTATTATATTTGATATTATATTACATTATAAGTATGATATTAAATATAATTTTGAAAAATTATACATCGGGCAAGCGTTTGCAATACATAAGTCAGTTTCAGAAAAATGTTGATTTACGCTGATTGGCTTCTGAGCCCTCTATATAGTGACTATTTATTTTGGCTACTGCAGAATAATAAAATTTCTACATATCGAAATATGTAGATGGGAATATATTTCGATGAAACATTCAACACTTATAAGTATACATATAGTTTGTACTATTTATAATATATAAAAGGTACTGAATTGGTATACGATCGATTTAACTAAAATTCCTGTGGGCATGTCTCCAACAACGGTCAAAGTACTCCGATTAATTCGATCGTAACTTTTTTCATTTCTGCTGTATACGGATTATATTAATGTGCTGGCCCTCTTCATGTCAATACATAAATTTATACTCATTGCAAAATATATATATATATATATATATATACATATGTATAGGTATATAAACCGACATAAGAGTACGATGAACTTACATCAACGATCTCATGCTGACTTAAGACGCCCACAAGTCTCATTTTGGTCTTATAGCCATTATTGTCCTGAATAAATGAAAAACGGCAGATAAATAAATATATATATATATATATATATATATATATATGTATATACATATATACAAAACACTAAAGAGAAAAAAAAATGTGAGACAGCTCTGATAATAATAATAAAACAAAAGGAGAATGTGCGGTAATTTTGAAAAACGTTCATTCACCTCATTTAATTCGCTCCGACGCTCCTCATTTTTCGTCTCTCTGCCCACTTCAATCATCTCACATCTTCTTTCTTTTTTTCTTCTTCTTCGTCTCCAGCTTTTATTATGTCTCGCATATTTATATGATTAAAATATTGACATTAGTATATATATTATGTGTAATAATGATGGGTCTTATTGGCGAAATTAATGCGAAAAAAGAAGATATATAAGCAATCATATATATGTAATGAATGAACGTGACGAATAGTCAGCAATCTCGACGATTGGTCACTTAACTTCTTACCGCAGTTTTCTCCATCACAATTGATCTAATCAAGTTGGATGGGAACATTGGGTGAATTGTAAAAAAATATATATCATGTATGTGCAAGGTGTATAATGTTAGTAGCGGCGGCAGCAGCACCAGCCAAAGTAGCAGTAGCAGTAGTAGTAGTAGTAGTAGTAGTAGTAGTCGACTTAGATATCGTGCCGTAATTTGTTGAGTGTCATAGCTTGCTTGACTATATACACGCTAAAGAAGGCGTATGACACCTATCGATGTAGGCTCGTTCACGTAACGACATTTTGCCTTTTCTCTTCTTTTTTGTTGTTTTTTTTTATTTTTATTTCTCGATATCACTTTAATTTTCTTATCTATCCGTAGCGGTTTTACGAGGTCATGAACATCCACAAAGAGAATATTAACAAAAATAAAAAAAATAGAAAATGGTAATTAAATAACAAAAAATACTCGGGGAATTTTTTTTGTACACATGATAAATAGTAGAATATATTTTCGTTTTTGCTTTGAATTGTCAGTTATTTACATATTTTTTATTTCATTATTATTCATTTATTTTTTTTTATTCATTTCTTTTTCGTAATAGTGTTGAATAGAGATTGGATATTGTCCTTGTTTATATCCAGGCGATATTTCCATATATAACTTGGGTGAAACTTCAAATATGAATACACGTATGTAACAAGGAAGTAGGATAGCGTTGCAAAATTGAACGACTTTGTGGAAAGTTTGTATTGCACAAACAATTGGGCCGTTATAATATAATCCAATTTATCGCCGTTCGTTATCTCTCAACTTTATGCAAATTAATTTAATTCAATTCACGCTAATCTTCAACAATAAAAGAAATAGTTGTCAATGTATTTTGGACGTAGAAAAATTTTCAGTGGATTGACAAAAATAATAAAAAAAAAGTATGTGGAAAAAAACTGGATTAATTCTGAATGCCAATCTAAAAAAATAATTTGTACTGATATCAGTCTTAACTCTGTATACGTTATATTGTATTTATGTGGCATTATAGAACTGGTTGAGGTTTGAGAATTAAACTAGAAGCTGATTGCACATTGGGGGATTTCATGCTACTTTGTAAGCTCCAATGTGATATCGTCCAGAGTGGATTGGACGTGGCGTTTACTGGTGAAAATGGTTTCAAGGAGTCGCATGATAACTGAACATGTCGATTTAATAATACATGGATTCACCCTAATCTTCATTGGGCCGTCTCCCTGAATAGGACATCCCTCGTTTATAGTAGACTTTTATATAGGAAAACAATGCATTATCTAAAGAATCACAATATATAACAGGGAAAACATAACAAAAAAATAAAATCTTTGTCTGGAGTATTATCAACGATAAAATAATATATTTCGTGAATAGACGCGCTATCAACAACTATTTCAATATGCAATAAAGAGAGACGAAGGATTATTACAAAGTGTCACTCACGATAAATTGATAATTACGGAATGTGAATTAAAAAATCGATCAGTAGATGAAGCGGTGTATTTATAATTTTTTTTATTTGTTCCTTTTGTTTTTTTTTTAATGTGGTGGAACTCATACGACTGATATCGCTCATAGTATCGTATGTAGTTATATTATTGTGTCTGTGTGTATATATAATTATGGAAAATTACAAGAAGTATTGACAACGACACAAAAATGAATATTCATTATCATTCTACATAAATAAGTTGATACGAATGCAGAAAGCTAATTCTTCCATTAATTTGAATAATAATGTTATATACAACTTAATAATATATGTATTATCTACATATGTAAATATCAAATGAGCCTGAAAAAAACCGAAAAAAAAACTAAATTTCCTATAACTTATGCAAAAATAATTATAAGCTGAATATAAAAATATTGATTTCTAATTCATTCATTATCAGATTCAATATAAATAATATAGGTAAATATAAATATATATTTTTTTCATTTATCAAGTCAAATATATTATCACCCATCTCAGTTGATGGAGAAACTGATAAAAAAAAAAAAAGAGGAAAAAAATTTCTGGAACCTCCCTCATGATCTTGATGAGTATTTATGTCACAGAAAAATAAAAACAGAAAATAATATACTTTTTTTTTATCCTGTGCCATGCAATTGTTTATTGTACAGATTGTTTCGACAAATAGAATTTCGCAACAACAAAAGAAGTTCATTACGTTTACGAATGTTCGCGTAAACGAATCAACTGGAGACAAAAAAAATTGTCTTGTGGAAGCTTATCACTATCAGTTTCTCTTGGAATCATTGACAATAGAAACAGAGGGTGGATAGGATGATTTTAACGTCGTATATACCCCAGGGGAAACGAAACGATATCAGTCGTATTGTTCTTGGGCTAGCGCTATATACGACCGATGAAAGAATCGTCCACTTGACCGACTACATAAACGAATCTGGCTGAGAAAATCGGGAGGAAACTCGTAAAAGTAACAATAAAAAGGTGACTCCAAGACATATACCATCACATATATACATATATGCATAGAAATATATATCAAAGCAAGAGTTTTTTTTTTCCGCCGTTTTCCTTGAAACTCCTACATGACAGCATTACAAAGAGTTCTATTTTTGCTTTCAACGATATTTACACTTCAATATCCGCACTTTTCTATTTAATATATCATTCGCTTTTTTTTTTTCCGAACTCCACATTCTTTATTAATTTACGCGTTTATATACTATCGCCCACCTTCTTCATTTAATGAAAAACTCATTTTTCTGTTTGGCTTCCTGATGATTTTTTTTTCTCTTTTTCTCTGCTATATTATTCAAGAGAATTAAGTCACAAAAACTAATATTCTTTGCAAAATACTTACGAGATAATTAATTTATCCTGGAAAATTACTTTCATCTTTCAAAGTTGCGTAAAAGTTTATCTTACGTATTTATATATAAATGTTTTATATTATACTAATACGTCACGCACTTTTGGGATACACATATTTTCGTATATATACGAAAAGATACCGCCATTCATTTCTCTGTATCTTCCGTTCTATTTTTTGTTTTTTTTTTTTTTCATCCCATATCCACTCAGATTTATCTGAATTCTACATCACCCACAAGATCTTGGCACTCACTTAATTCATCCAACAAAATACACACACACACACACATATATATATATATATATATATATATATATATATATCAGAAGTTGGCGACGACGAATAACACTTCCTATTTCCATGTTATATCTGTGTTATTGCTATGGGTAATTTTTCCATCATAACACAGTTATAAATTGTTGAATGAATTCCCAATTCTAAATAAAACTGACAATAAAAACCAATCAATATTACCATATCTAATATTTGTGCTGATAAATCGCAAATAAATAAAAATATATAAATATATATAAATTGGAGAAAACCAAGGACCTAAAGTGGTATAAAGTGAAATAATATCTTTACATGTTCTGTCCCAACAGACCTCTTGCCGGCTTTTTGAGTGTCCCTTTCTCTCATGTGCCCTTTTTGGCTATATATATATAAGTACGATTTCCCACTGTGGCGCCGCACATATCCATAACAGTAAACTAGCCGCGATAATATTCAGCACGTGCGATTTACCGCATCTGCCCAGTATATGCATCCACTATATATACATATATATATATATATATGCCTATACTTACAAAATAGTCGCATAAAACTGCTATGCGCATACATTCAAACGTGTATATATATATATAGAAAAATTGTATTCGAAGAGTACGGTATCTATATGCCATACAAAAAAAAAAGACTAACACAAGTGTGAGAGGGTGTGCAGAACGGTAGAAATTGCAACGTGCATGAGAGGAGAACAAAAATAAAAAGAGAGGTGGAGCGAAAAAATAAAAAAAAAGGAAAAAATGAAATACAGAAAAGACGATAGAGAGAGTGAGAGAGAGAGAGGGACAAAATGTGCATCCACCACAAATGATATATATTTTCGTAAGCGCTTCTACCATCCGCACATTGCTCTGTGTAGATATAAACATGGATGAGTGAATTAAACTGGGTTAATATCTTTGCCACGCGAGTCATCTGTGCAGGCGAGGGTTCAGTCTCGTTTACAAAATTTTTCTTTTATTTTATTATCATTTTTTTTTTAACATATACATTTTTTTCATTTTTCTTTATTTCACAGAGCTATAAGTGAATGAGTTTATTTAACGCGCACGTTATACTGTGCCATAATCATATAAGATCGGATAGATTGTTTATAAAAAATATTTTTTTATATATCCACATCTATTTTGTAAATGGAAATTTCATTAATTTGATAATTATAAATTAAGTTGGAGTTGGTGCGAGAGTGCACTTGATGAAACCGGAAGGAGGTTGAAGAAAGTTTGACAGGATGTTGGGTATATTTAATATCTGTATATGAACTCCGGAAGCCAATAATGTTATTTTCACGCCGGCGGCTATTTCCCTCCGTCTTTTTTTTTTTTTTTTTCATGTATTTTTTTACTTATCAGACGATTGCAATGCTTCTCAATATCATCTGCATAATTCATTTTTTTGCGGTTCGTTTAGCGCACTCGGTCATTACTTACACCAGCACATTATGTATGCATCATGCATATTAAGAGCAAACTCTCTGAAAGTGGTGCTTTCATACAGAACAGAGAGCAGTTGGGAACAAAGTGTATATGGAGATATGGACGAAAAAAAAAAAAAAAAATAATGAAAGGAAGGGACAAAAAAAAAAAAGAAGGAAGGATATAGCGATAAGACAGGTTATAAAGTCGTGTTAAATAGAAAAAAAATCTGATTTGTTTTAATTGCAGATTTGAAACGAGGATATCAATTAAATAGAGAGAACAAAATGTGATGTGTGTGGGGGCATACACGATGGGAAAGAGTGGATATTGTGATAAAAGAATAAGTGTCACGCAGAAGTAGTAGATTTAGTGTGGTTTTATCCCAAAGGTTGAGACCAAGTCACAAGTGTATATAATAGAGCTACATAATGACCTTGGTAGCACAGGCGCGACTGACAGGATAAAATAAAGGCGAAGCGCTTTTGTGAATATCACGACCGGATTCCTCTGTACTATTTTATTTTGTTTATTCTACAATAGGGACGAGCGAAATTTCTTAGATCTTTAATGTCAAAGGTATTTTGTGTAGGATAGACAAAAATAACGAGAAAAATCAAAAGCCGCATTCAATATAACAAAAAATCACGTATATAATAATAATAATAATAATAATATATTGCTTCTTGTGAGAATATTGTTGGCATTTAATATTATGATATAAAATAGATTACACCTGGAAATTGCCCTCGTCCTGTAAACAAAATATCAGAGGAAAATGAGCTATGGAAAAAGAAGCACAGAAAAAAATTAGACATGGATAATTATTTTTCCGAGAAGTAAATGCAGTTTTATATTTATTCATTGCTTATGTTATTGGAAATCTTTGTAATTACGTTTTCTATTTAAAAAGCCATATCAAAATCCTTCGACATCGACATTGTTGTTGTTGTACAATATAATGAAATCTCGTATAATTATAGTTTATTATATAGCATTACAATTCATGTTTTATCGTTTATTTTGGTGAAATACTTGCGAAATATTGAAGACGATCTTATAAATATCGCACGTGAATGGGTTCCCATAATATTTCACTGTCATGTGGAACGTCCTGTGAGTCATTAGTTTTCGTTTTGAGTGTGTGCTTCTCACCTGTAGATATAAATCGAGATAAATCTCCGATAAACGTTAGTGCACTGTGGTAGAACCCATTGACTTATTTTATTTTCCCAAGAGCCAAGGTTTATACACACATATATATATATATATATATATGGATCTGTGGTAATAAATTAGATTTATGTGTGAACTATTTTTTTCTTTTTCTTTCGTGTATTTTTTCGTCAGTATTCAAAGACAGCTTATGAAAAAAAAAAAAAAAGAGTTAATAGTTTGAAAATATCACATGAAGTTATTACTGACAAAAACAAAAGTGAGAAATTTAATATACAGTCAAGTAACCACTCTATAAAATATTGCAAACTGAAAAAATATATATTTACACATTCATAATTTCATAAAAATACAATTTATAAAAAGTCAAGAGAGAAACAGAATGCAGAAGTCCTTGTTGTGGATTTTTTTATTAATGTATTTATGCGGTGGAGTACACTCCATACTTTTTCTACTTACAGCCATTTGACATACCTATATGTAACGTAAACTTTGTAACAGATGGAAGTATAGAGTCGAGTCTCTCTTTCGTCTTCCACGCTCCCTCCGTCTTCTGTGGCCTTTCTCTTTCTTTTACTCGCCCTCTTCCTTTTAATGCTCGAGTTGTGGAAGCCAACTCTCTATTTCTTCGACTCCAAAATGATGGCAAGAGGACGAAATACACACGATGAGTTAACTTTAAGAGAAATCGCAGAGTCAAATATAATCGATGGTAAATAGTGACATTCATTCCCAGCGGGATCCACATTTCCACATGGTAGAAAAATATTTTTGTTGCATTCTAGCTTTTGCCTACGTAAACGGTTTTTTTTTTATTTTTTATTTTTATAACGTTCGAATTTTCGATTTTATTTACGAAATAAATAATTATAAATACTGTGATATGATAGCATAGAAGAAGCATTTTTAATTTAATTATTATTCATGGGAAATTATATATTGGAGAATTTTCATCGTAAAATATAAATGATGTATGATTAATTGACAATCAATTTAACGCAGTATATATAAATATATCAGTGTAGTCTATTGAGATCAACAAATCTGAATTACGATCCGTCGCCCACTCGTACGATTTTCCATACCAATATATTGTAACCACATCACGATACGTGTATATTTACGTAAGAAAGTGGAGACGTCACATAGAGTTTACTCGGCCGGTCAATTAATTATATGCCATGAAAACCCGGAAGAAAACTGAATTGCTATTACGTCCATTCCATATTAATTCATAAGAAAACATATTACCATTGTAATGATACATCTATATTTACATATATATATATATGATATATCAATAGATAATTAATAATATATTATCTTTAATTATAATTATACGATTTGAAGAATCTTTCTCGAATATTCAAATTTGAAAATTCGCATACGAAAAACATCGCACAAAATTATTTACCAGATGTTTATAAGAAGAAAAAAAGTTAGGGGAATTGGAATCAGAATATGGGCCCCCTAGCTATAGCTAAAACTAGCACTGCAATCCGGATAGTTAAGAGATTTTATTTTTCAAACAAATTCAAAAAGTGTATTCTTCGTCATTTCAATATTTTCACCGCACATAATTACTTATGTAATATTATGATTTCAACAATATATCTCTTAATGAAATCTATTGTAAGTATAAGTCATGAGGTCAGAGATTACATATCGCACAGCATTTCTTATTTTATACTTGCAAAAATTTTATTTATATTTTGAAATAAAACATGTGAGGTTGGAAATATGGGCCCAGGCCCACATTACAACCACGGCCTATATTTTGAATATTTTTTCAAGGTCAAAAAATTACAAAAATGTGAGCCAGAGATGCAATGAGTGAAATATGGAACTGGTCGTTGATAATGAAAAAGAAAAAAATATTATTCATTTTTTCATAATGTACATTTTGCTTTAAAGGGGAGGGGGGGGGGGGGGGGTTATATATTCCATACCATCTAGTGTAAATAGGAGAATGTGCGTTTTTTGACATATTTACTCAAAGTGTAAAACAAAAAAATTGTGGCAAAAAAGTGAAATTATGGAAAGTCTCTATATCCATAAAACAAAAAGGGGGTCCATATTCGGACCAGTTCCTTTAATAAAAAAAAAAGCACGTTTATAAACACTGTGTCATTGACATCGACCGTCGCAAGAAAAAACACTAAGACATGTTTGTTATTTAATCGAAACTAACTGTCAATTGATGTGAATTATTTTTAATTCTCATGATAAAGATATTCGCAATCGATGCAATTTAATTATTTTATGTTTGTTTTTCACCTTATAACGTCTATATCTCTAGCTGTTCGAAGTAAATCCAATGCACCGCACACAATAATCAATCGTGATGATATGAGGGCGCAAGAAGAGATGTGTTTATCGCTGTTTATGTATTTTTAGTCAGTATATATCATATAACTGTCGCTTAGCGTTTCATTCATAGCCAACAATGATTTATTCATATTCGTAGAGCCAATACCATTACCATTATTTACTTGCCATCAATTGTGTAACTATCAATGTATTTTTTCTTTCTACTTCTCATCATGTAACACACAATGATTCATTGGAATATATGATGTAATTTCTTCTTGTTATTTCCTGTTTTTATTTTCATCCTCTATTTTGTTACAGACGGAGCAATTCACAGTACTATGGTTACTGCTTGCTGTGATTGTAGCTGGTAACATCTCGGTGTTACTTGGCTTGTTATTGGGAAAGCGACGGAAATCGCGAATGGAGTTTTTTATAAAGCAGCTGGCGCTCGCTGGTATGTATTTATGAATTCACATTTATATACTTGATAAAAGAACTTGAATTTTCGTTATAGAAAAAATTAAATTAAACAAATCACTGAATTTACATCGGAAAAAGAAGTATACTAAAAAAATTACCATATAATTTTTTTCCTGATGCAAGTATCATTTTTCACTGATTTTAAGTAAAATAATTTCTCACCATAAGTAAAAAATTTACTTTTGCGTCATTGAAGTTTGACAATGCAAGTAAAAATGTACTTGTTGCCAGTATTTATTTCAAATTATGACAAGTAAAGCGTTAATTGATTTTGCCATGTAAATTAATCTCTGGCTTCTAGTCAATTCTGGTTTACTGTAAGTAAAAGTTTACTTGCTATAAGAAAATTTTTTACTCGAATACCGACAAAAACTCTTCATGTCACTTTGTTTACTTGGATTCAGGAAAAAAATTCTCTCATTGTATTTGAAGTAATAAGTGAATAAAAACATTCTGAAAATTTACAATATATTTATCATTTACTTTTTTGTGACAATGAAATAGATAACGTTACTATCATATGTGTACATATATATTTATATACGGATATATAAGTGTGTGTAAAATGTGTGGAACGGTAAGAAGTTTGAGGTTCACAATGATTCGATGAACGTAACTCCACCTTTCTATATTTCCATTTCTACTGTGTGCCCGCACATGTCGTGCTTCTGATCCCCGCGAGATTCGCCCACATGACACCATTGCATATCTTCAAAACGTTTGCGATCTCCTGCAGGTATTACCCAGTCTCATGTGTACACTATAACACTTTCCAACGTCGAAATAAAAAAATAAAAAACAGAATGACGAACAAAAAATATTTATAGGATTCCTGTATTTTGAGTGGAAATAATATGAGGATTATTTACATTAATAATGAAAAGCGCTTTATGAATATTGGAAATATAATCTCTGTTTACAAGTATGTTCGAATCTATTCATGTGTATAATATACTCTATAATATTCAAAGTCATTCCCGATAAACTCTGCATTATATTGGAGATGTAATTTTCACAACGGAGAAAAGTTTGAATCCCCATTAAATACTGAATCAATATCAAATCGTTATTCAAGAAGTATTACATATATAAGTGATTTTTATATTTGTATTTCGTGAATAAATTGGTTGAAAATCGTTATTAATTTATTGGTGAAATCAACGCGGACCAAGGGGCAAGGAAGTTTCATTACAATATGACTCCCTC
This sequence comes from Galerucella tenella, assembly GCA_910591685.1. NCBI lineage: Eukaryota > Metazoa > Arthropoda > Insecta > Coleoptera > Chrysomelidae > Galerucella > Galerucella tenella. The sequence goes on from CAJUYH010001121.1 coordinate 64,229, forward strand.
TAATTCATTTACACAACTGAATTATTAATAATTATTTGACATGTTGAATTATTATTTTCTCCTATTTTCTTTTTTACGTTTGTCGACTCATTTGTTTGTTTGTTATGTTTCAGATTTACTTGTTGGTTTAATTTCTGTACTTACTGACATTGTATGGAGAACAACTGTTATTTGGCACGCTGGAAATATAGCCTGCAAGCTCATCAGATTTTCACAAGCAGTAGTGACATACAGCTCCACCTATGTATTAGTTGCACTGTCAATAGATAGATATGATGCCATTACAAGGCCAATGAATTTTTCTGGCAGTTGTAAGTGTTGCAATTTAATCGGCAATTATTTTCATTCCATTATTATCTCTGTTGTTTTTTTGGAATTGTGTTATTATTATGGATGGTTTTAGGGTGGCGTGCACGAGCTCTTGTTGCAGCAGCTTGGGGGCTCTCTGTGATATTCAGCATTCCGATTATTTTTCTCTATGAAGAAAAATTAATACAAGTAGATAAACGTTTATTTTATATTTAAGAGAATTATGCTCAAGATGACATACTATTTGCTTGGAGGCAAATATTTCCCGTAGCTTCAAAAATTATTTTTGAAGGTACAGAAAAGTTAATAGGTGAAATAAAGTAAAATGTCCAACCGGATAACGTGGCATACGTTAGTCTACGTCGACGTACTTATTTATCATGCGCAAAATTCACACTTGAACGTTTTTGTTTTTTGTGCAACACCAGAACATAGACTGCGGCATCACCGTTCCCACATAGCCGGCAACATACCCATTGCCCTCCTGGCTTCGATTTACTGTAAAAATGATGTGATAAAGGTATGCCACATCGGATTCATCGACATCATCAGCGGTCCCATTTAAATTTTCTGCAGATTCGGTATCTGAGTTATCCTCAAGAATAGTGTATCTCACTTTCCTTCAAGTTCTAACGTTCCTGCTATTTTCATTCTCCTTATTATTCTCAACTTAATTTTTAACTTTGTCATCTGAAATCAACGGTTGCTATGTCATCTTACTCTACGAAGTAAAGAATATTTGTCGTCTTTTGCAACGTACACACTTTAAATTTACTTTGATGATTTATCAACATTCATAACTCGCATTAACCTCAATCCATATCGAAATAGTTAGGTATAATAAAGCGGATAAGTGCACATATTTTGAGTGATCACGGTATCTATGAGTCGATGTATATTTGAACAGATATAGTTACTATATCATTGTATACCTGAATATGTCATCTTGAGCACAATTCCTCTATATATTTTATCACGTGAATTAATTGTTTAATAATTATGTTTTGTTTTTATTTTGTATTGTGAATTTTTAGAATAAAAAACAGTGCTGGATTGATTTGGGTTCACCAACTCAATGGAGAATTTACATGACTCTAGTCAGTTTTACTGTATTCATAGCCCCTACTATTATTATTGGCGGTTGTTATATGGTAATTGTAGCGACAATATGGTCACAAAGCGGTGTATTACGTCAAGGACCAATGAGAGATGATCGAAGAGCATCGTCACGTGGTTTAATCCCACGTGCAAAAATTAAGACTGTTAAAATGACATTTGTTATTGTATTTGGTAAGTTAAAAATGATAATTTTCAATATTTAAACGTTTGGGGAATTTCATTTATAGATATTGTATATTTTTGTCATTTAATGCGTATGATGCAAAAGTAAATCAAAAAGTAGTTGATTGAAGTCTGTCGACGATACAAAAACTGTAATTGAGTTAAAATATGAATGAATTCGGTCGATGATATCGAGGTTGAATAAGAATGAAGTTTCCAATGCAATCGAACATGGAATTTATATGAATTTTTCTTGGTGCAATTTTTTACGAAAAAATTGACACGCCAGAGTTTTGTTTTTAGTTTCCGAATCGAGCAAATAAAATAAAGTGTAGAAATCCCATCGCAATCAAATGATATATTTGTTCTCATGCTGACGCAACTTTTTTATCGGGCTTTTATTATGTATATGAAAGTCAAGAATCGCTTAGCTATGTGTGGGGTCTCTCACATCCATATTTATATACATACATATGTGTACTAGTCCAGCCGTGAGATATCTATCAAAGTCAATTTGGAAGAAAAGGAAAAAAATTACATTTATTTATATTCTATGCCAGATATGATAGATAAATTTATATATGGCCCTCTTCCGCGATAAAAGTTATTCTTGTTTCATTTCATTCTTTTCATTTCTTTCATTATTGAACAAAAAGATTTTACTTTATAATGTTAAATTCTATGGATTCACTCTCTATCGCTGCAACAATATATGAATCTACGAGAATAATTCATTCACTATTGTAAAAGTTATTGATAACAGGAACACTACAACCGCCACTTTTCTTTCTTCTGTTCACTCAGTTTCATTTAATAATCCAAATTATATTCGTCTTCATATAAAAGACGTGAAATTCGTTGGCAGTTACTAATATCTTCAAACTTTCACTTCCGGAAAAATAACGTTGAATAAAACCATTGTCAAATATTCAAACTGGAAATGTCTTTATCTGTTAATATTATTATTATTATTATTATTATTATTATTATTATTGGTTTCTCTGCAGTTTTTGTGTTGTGCTGGAGCCCGTATATAATTTTCGACCTACTTCAAGTGTACGGTCATGTACCGAAAACACAGACAAATATCGCTGTGGCAACGTTCATTCAGAGTCTTGCGCCATTAAATTCAGCGGCAAATCCAATTATCTACTGCCTCTTCAGTACACCATTCTGCAAAACCGTACGGTGAGATGCTCGACTTTGAAGTATATACCCATACATACATGTACATATAATTTGTGATACTAATCAAACATACCACCTATATTAACCAACAAAGTTACCTCATAATTTCGCTATATCAATGTCCATGAACAGTTCGACAAATACGTGTATTTATGTACACACTTAATATATCTGTGAAATACATTTCTATATATACTTAGAATTAAAAGCTTTGATGTCTTATCGTGGTTATAAACTGTAATAACTAGCATCTGTTTGAAATATCAGCAACAGGTTGTGATTGATGAAAATACAAAGATAAAAGAGAAGGAATGAAAGAAAAAATACATGAAACACATTCACGTAGTTATTTCAACTTTTCTCATTTTTTTGTTTTTTTTTTAGATTTTTGGGTTGAAAGTATATCATGTCCTCAAAAGAACCTTATTATTCAATTCCCAAACGTACACACGTACACTCGCATTTATATATACATATTTATATATATATATAAATACGAAATTCTACCGGAAAGAATAATTTCAGATCTGATGGTAAAAGTAAATTTATTTTAGAGAACAAAAATATCCATGTGTAATTCGCAAATTTGGAGCAGTTTTGTATGAGCATATTTATTATTTTATTGCTATTATTATTTTAATATACAATTATTAATTAGAATAATATACATCTATTAGATATATCAAAATATGCTAAAACGAATGTTTTTCCCATTTGTTTGACACCTGATCTGGTAGAAACATGCAGGCGATTTCCTGGGTTTCTGGATGGTGCCCGACACGTTCACATCACTGCTTTGGCGCCGGTCGTAATCAACACAGCACGAGGACAACAGTAACATCATCATTAACTGCACAATCATCGCGACGTAGTGGTCGAATTGTTATGCTCCACTCAGCGTCGCGAAAACGAGTAATGGTATCACTTGTTTAATTACGAATTTAATATTTATCACATCACAGTAAATAGAACAATTGCTAAATGGATTTGAATGAAAAAAATTGATCAATCAAAGTTATTCACTTTTAATTATATAACATTGTGACAATTCTGCGGAAAAATTAATATATAACTCAATAGCAATCGGTTTTGATTGAAAAACAATTATTGTTGGTCGACCACTATGTGATGTTGAAATGAGATTCCGCGATTGTACATTGACCGAATTTCATTTTGGTAAATTCAATATGTCATCATTAAAGAAAAAAAAAAATGAAATAAAATAAATCCGCTCTCACTCAATTTCATTGTCATTCAAAGGATTTAATGTCCCGTAATAGTGCGAATGAGAAGGGTCACAAGAGTTTTTCGATCATTGAAGTTATTGGAATTTGACATAAAACCAATAATATGTAGTTACACATCATTACCCCAAAAACGACGCGTTCAAATCACATGAAACAAAGTTATAACGAAAACAGAAAGAAAAAAAAAAGGTCTATTAGAGAATGTAATGAAAAATATAAAATTCTCACGATGAATTATATGTAGGGATGATCTTTATAATAAATAATTTTATCGTGTTGCAGTTATTATTGCATTTGTAATTGTAATTATTGTACCTACACTATGTTAATTATCAGTATTCAGCTGAATGGCAATGATCATCGGCGAAATAATATATAAATATGTACACTTAGATAGGGATAGATATTTGAATGGAATAAAAATCGTTGAATTAAGTACAAAAGACGATACAAAATAATACGCTCAAAGTATATGTGTAAATATTATAAATAACCTTGCAGTTCTCACAAAAATAAGTGCACAGTCTGTATACAAAGATAGACTCTGCACATTGTTTTTGTAATAGTTAATAAATTTAAAAGAAAAAAAAACTTGAAAAATTAATTAATCTAATTATTTATGTATTTATTGATGATAAATTTACCATATAGTGATGTAATAGTATACCCGTATCTATAATGGTTACACTGATAACAAAAAAAAAAAGAACACACAAATACACTTCTGAATATATTTCTGTGTACTATAATACTTGGAACTCCATGAATAAAGAACAATATCTCAATATTACAAATCATTTGAATTTAATCGTAATAATAAAGTGAAAGATTTAGGTCCGATAAAGTAATTATCATCTAGTAAATATATATAATTTTATTTATTTCGTAGAAGAACAGTTGATGACAGTTGCTATAAGTAACGTAAAGAAACAATTTCGTCAAATTGAAGTGCGAATTTATACATTTACATCAATATAACCATATTTTCATTTACTTTTCATTTTATCACGAATAAAAGTGATGAACGGTTCTTGTCACTGGTGAAATTTTTGAGTTGGTAAATTGTAAATTGTCATTGGAAAATCATACTGACATCGGCAACGATGACCGTCAATCACGATTAAAATAACACAAACTGAGGAAAATACATAACTCGTAGAATCTATTGGAAATGCCACAATCAAACATGACAGACAGCACATCAAGTTCACGGAATACACCAGCCACCAGCACTCTATCAGGTTAAATCAATTGCAAGGAAACTTTCATATCGCTTTTTGCACTTTTGTTCCCCAATTTTATTTCATTTGTCCAATAAAAACATAAAAAAAGAAAAACTAAAAAGTCATTGGGACACGAAGAAGAAATAAATGGTCGACGACGTCGTATTAAACGAATCTACAAAATGGATATTGACGAACAAAGAGAGGTGAGAGAGGTTGGAAGAGAATGTATAATGGAGAAAAGGAGAAAAGAAATTTACGTCACGGTAAATGGAACAAAAGTCTCAAACTTACCGTTCACTAACAAGCCAAGCTCTCCAGTCCATCCACACTTTTATTTCGTCGTATGAGCTCTCTCAACATTTCTCTCTCTTTTCATCCATTCGTATCGTTGTGTCGCTCGAAAACTTGCTCTAGTAAAAATAAAAGAAATCTCTTTAACGTTCACCGGCTGTTACGTTGTAATTTTCAACTCTGACAATTTTACTCTCGTTAAATTCCAGAAACTAGAGTTGATCCGTAACATAACTTCCATTAGCCAAACTAATGAAAAAAAAAAAAAAAAACGCAAGCAAAATTGATACATTTTTATATTGTTTCGTGTTTCCTCAGATACGAATAATTTATTCCCATTAATTCCAACAATTTCCTTTGACGGACTAACCCCAAGATCTATAACAATGCTCCAAGAGGATCGTCTAAGAGTTATGCACAAGCGAACTATCGCATTGTTTAATGAAAACGCATCCTTGAAGGAGAAGTAAATCTATAAATTAATTCACACAATATCCTGTTTTACAAATATGAATTTAATGGAATTATGCAATTGCGTATATATAGAATAGATCAAGAGTCACAACGAGCCAAAGAATTTGAAGAGAAACTTTCAATAGTAACTCAAACATTTTGTAGAGCAGAATCGGACGGAAATAGGCAGGTATGTTTAATATCCGTTCTATATTTTATAGTTTGTTGTATATTAAATTTTTGTTTTCATATTGCTGCTTCAATAAATGAATATGCAAGAATAAAAATGATAAAGTTGCAGAGGCGGCTGAGATATTGCCATTAAACCCGTTAGAAAAGTTGCACCAGGCAACGTGGGCAGTGTGCAAATCATGTCGTAGAAATCTACAAAAAAATGAATTTGAAGAGCCGGTTATTTGCATCACCAAGTAAGACATATTTAAGTTTCGATGAAAATACACGTATCAGATGGTTCGGTATATATCAAAATTGTAAAAGTTCAACGTCACCAAAGTCAATATTCGAATCGATTGCCATTTACAGAAGAAAATTGGAGATATTGGAAAAGGATATACAAACATTGCGTGGTGCATTAGCGTCGAGGGAACAAGCATGGAATAAAATGGTTGATAGAGAACAAAATTACTGTCGACAATTAACACGACTTGCGCAAGAAGTAATAACAGCCAATCAATTGACTGATAATCGACATCAGGATCTTGAAAAAATGGCACAAACGCTTGAGGTGAGCATTGAAAAATTCAATTTAATTTCTATTTTGTCACAAATTTCACGATTAAATTCATTGTTATAAGGAGAAAGAATTTGAATTGAAGCGCGCACATAGAGAATTGACACATTTGAAGAAAATTATTGTGAAACAGGAAAAACGACACAAGTGAGTTCATCATAATGTCCTATTATTATTATGTAATATATACTTGGTCAATTGAAAATCGCATTATGTTTCGATTTGCAATAGAGCACTCGAGAACAGGAATGAAACTTATGATGTTGGTACAGAGATTAACGATCGTGACCGCAAATGGATTGAAGGAATAATACAACAATTATCGAGTCCTCGACGTAGACAAAAATCAATGGGACGACAACAGAATACTCCTCGACACGGCAGCAATAGAAATTCTGCAAGATAATTGCAAATTATGACAAAGGACATAAAGTTGTATGCGCGTGAAGTGATTCAAAAGTGTTCAACATTGATTGGTAATTAATATTAACCAAGTGATAAATGGATTGAGAAATTATACATGTAACTCGTCTAATTCGAGAACTCGCTGACAATTACAATGAAGTGGTTTTATAATTGCATCATTGATAGATAACGCTTGATAATTTCAACGTCGATTGATAATAATTATATTAACTCGTTAGGATGATAAATTGTTCAATATATAAACATATATATATATATATATATATATTTAACTATTGGAATTTTGGCAGAAAAATTCGTTGAAAGGGAAAAAAGCTGTCTCGTGTATTTTACTATTATATCTTGAACGTGAAATTCTCGTCAAAACTTCAATAGATGGAATGGCGTGAAGTTGTTTTATTTTTTCTCCTTAAGGGAAATGATTTCATTACCTCATAATATGATTTAACGGGTATATGAAAACACGATTAGATGTTGGTGAAAGCATGAAAAGAAAAAAAATTAACCGCCATAAGCGTATACATGTATAGAGCTACTGCCAAAAAGTTATATCACTGGAGAACTGATTAAAACTTTTGACGTTTTGTACATGTTCAGCGTTTACTTTTCTGCCTTTAGCCTCTCGTTTGATTGATGACTAGAGAGAATGAATTTACTATTATAGCATGTAACTTCTATACACCTATATATATATATGTGTATATTTAATATATTGTCACGATTTATTGTCTAAATAAATTTAATTTTATTTCAATGTAATTTTTCCACTCGAAGTAAATTTTACTATTTTTATATTCATTCAATTCAAAATGTCTCTATATAAATACAATTTTCATACGACATTTCCTTATAGATTCTTTAATATAATAAAATAAAAAAACATTTTTTCGTTTAACTATGGTGATTCAACGTTGCAATACAAAAAAACAATCAATAACTTATGTCTGCAAGAAATGCCAATAATAATTAAATGTGTACTGCAATTGATTTTTTTTTTAATTTGTCATTATTATTTTCATTGTTTGATCTGAAATTTCGAAGGTTACCTCAATAAGCCTGTGACATGTCAGTATTTATAATAACAAAATATATAGCATACACTACCCATTATTGTAAACATATCAATTGAATATTATTTCGAAAGCGAGTGCAAACGTATGGTAAAGAAGATTGGCAGTAGTTATAAATGGAATTCAAAGATAACGAACCAACAGTAAAATATTGTGTGGCGCTAGTGACCGAATAAAAGTCCATACAAAATTGAACAGTACAGTATATATATATATATAGAGAGGTATCCAAATAGATGAGCAAGAATCCAAAATAATAATTGTGAATAGTAAACGATTTTATACTGTTTGTGAGCGGCCAGTCCAATTAATAGCTATGGCTGGGCGCGAGACGTATGATATTGATCCCGTTCAAAGGGAAATTTTGGAGCATAGAGCAGCAAGACGTCAAAAACTGCGTTATGAATATTTAAAAGAAACTAGAAATCCGTATCGAATGGCTACAGGCCAAGGTGGTTTTGTGGTACGTATTATACCAAACGATTCCAACCTCAATACTCCATACTAGATATGTAACGTTACAATTATATAATAATCCACCTATGGAAATTTATTTTATGAGAATGAAATTGGGTGGGTTATAGCTTAGATGATTTTCGTATTTATTCAATTGATATTTTTAACAGGACGACATTGCGATTAGTCGTTATCAGGCAATGCGAGCAACAGCCAGTCACTTCTTCCGACCAACAACAAAAAATACATTTTGGATACTCATGATTTCCGTAATTCCCATTGGTTTATCTATGTGGACAACGAAAAAGTACAGGGTAGATAAAATAATGATTATTTATTCAATTGTTACATTTAAATCAGGATAATTTGTCTTCTTTAATAGATATATTTATATATTATTGTATTTAACAGGACCATCAAGAGGAAAAAATTCGCACAGGTCAAGTCAGCTATCGCGATCGAGAGTTTAAATTTCAGTAAACAAATCATCAATTGTAGAATTAATGTGAATGAAAATTGTAAACATATATACATAGAGAATACAAACAGTTATGGATTCAACATTTCATTTTATTTTCCTGAACAATATTATTACTCATATATAGATATATATAAATATAGTTATTGGGAGTTGGGATTATTTTTTTTTATCTATTATCGTCGAGCTGCTTTTCTCTTGCGATCACCGCATCGTCAAATTTAACCATGTAAGTTGTTCCTTTATGCCAATGTGCCGTTACTTTTGCCGGCTAATTACACAATAAAGTGCAAATTAATTCGATTGTCAAAATTGTTTTTTTTTACAATTTGAATTAATTAATTGGAATACTTACAAATCCAGAATCACAGAGTACTGCCTCAACAATACCCGCGACAAATGATGCACAATTCAAACTGCCTTTGTCTTTTGGCACTGAAACAAATTTATTGACCAATGATTCTTTTTCAATAATATAATAAGTCCGTTCGTCATCATTGGCATGCTCCAATTTATCTGCTTCACGGCCAAAAAGTGATTTCCATAGAGTACTCTTCACAAATAGCAAAATATTCAATAATTTTATTTCACGTTTTCCACCTTTTTCACGAATTATCAATAAATCTGCAATTCTATGGCCAACTTCAGCCCCCAAATCTGACAATCTGAAATATTTATACAATTATAATACATATTTTGGGTATTTAATTTGGTAAATATATATTTTTCTCACTTGTTTTGTAATTCTGGTACTGTATACACTCGATTCTGACAGTATTGTACTAATTCAGAGAATAATAATGCGTAACAGCTTAAGCTAACCTCTCCTTTCCCTTTGTTTAATGATTTATCGAGGATACTCGTTCGTAAACGTGTTGCTGAAATCGATATACTCGCCATTATGAATCTGCTAATTTTTTTTAATTATCATACGATGTTGTGAACAGAGAAGACATGTGAAATTTCAATGATGTTTTGGTTTCTGAAATTTCTGACAGCGTACACACTTGCCCTACTATCAGAAGAAAAAACTTCGGGGATCTTCGGTTTTTTCTCCCTCCGTAAATGTAATATTTCAATATTCGCGCGCGAATATTCGAAAATGAAATTTAATTATGAAGTATACTGAAGGCATTTTCAACTTTAATCATTCTTCACTATCTTAGACCAGTGGGACAATAATTTAGAATATATACCACTCGATTCACAATGAGAAAATCTATAAGAAATATCTTTTGCTTTGAACAACGTGACGGAAATAAATACATATGAAGTGAGAGAGAAGTGAAACCGTAGTATGGTATGTATTATTAAAAAGTCAAACTCCTTTATCAATATATATATATATATATATATATATCCAGATATGAGGGTGTTTCAAAAAAAAAAATTTTCGCAAGTAGACTTGCCCGGCACTTTTCATCACTATTGTTGTTTGATCGTATAAACCATTTCAATAATAATACCATAATATGAATTTGTTAATTTATAAAAATTTGCGATCCAAATAAACGAGTGTTTCAATTAAATTATTGGGTTAAATAAACGGTCTTGTGCCTCTTTTGGTATTCTCATCAATAAAAAAGCATTCTCGCAAGTACAAAATGCAATGTACGTACTTTTATATGTAATTTTCCCACAATAGATATAAACGTCATTTTCTCACGATATAAACGTCCGATCGAAATGAGCCATAGCAACTTATGATCTCCCGAACATTCTTATGCTATGTTCAAAATTTCAGACTTTTTTATCAAGCCACTCCTGAGATCACGCGGCTTCTATGTTTTTCGTCACATAAATTCTATAAAATATAGGTATTTCGTTCGAAAACGCATATAATTGTTATTTTACGGCGAACGGAAAGTCGAAGCAAAATTTAATATAACAATTTATTGTTAGCTCGATAACAATTAACTTCCTATAAACTTTTAATTTGTTTGGTCCAGCAGTTTTCAAGATACTCCCACTATATAAATAAAATATTCGTCCATGCGCCCGCTGAAAAACCCATTTTTCATATACGTCACCTTCAAAAACATGAATTTTTCTTTTATATTATTCAAGGAGGAAATTCATTGAACATTAATATTAAGTTTTTTTATCCGTTATTCCAGTTATTACTGTTGAAAAATGCGATTACGTGCGTTATTTCGGCGTTTCCAAATCGGACGAAACCAATACTTTCTTATCACTAAGTGATGAAAAGTAAAAATGTTTCCAATTTCCCCACGGGCCATATCTTTAATAGTTACTTTAGGTGGAAGAAATGATGGGGTTTTGAATTAAAATAGATTTGAATTTTGAGTTAAAATATAAATTAAATATTAAATCTAAACTGAACAAAAGGAGAAGTACAGCCTGAAGCAATATTCATTTGTTATTATTTTTATTTTCATAACCTAACACTAAGTTATTATCTCATCACTCTGTAATAAATTTTCCAGACCCCACAAATCTTAATGGTCAATTAATTGAATTAATATTTTTAACGTTTCCTGATAATAGTGAGGTAAGGTATTTGTTTTAGCAGCCGGGATACTGATCAATATGAAATTTGACAAGTTGCAAAAGATATTGGCCTTGATTGTCGGCATTCGTCCGTAAGAAATTAAAATACTGGACTAAAGCAACTGCTCTTTCAAGCGACTGATTATATGACAGTGAGTGATGAAGATATGAGTGATGTCATCAGAAAAAATCTCTGTTTTTATAATGAAAATAACTGCAAAGTGATACTGCTTTTCCGCGAGTTGTTTCTCCCGCCTTACCTTTGGAAACACACTCTCTAATTACGAAATCATAGTTATCGACGGTTAATAAAAACAACAGAGTTCGGTGCTCCCAGACGAGCACACGCGGAATTTCGATTGTTATCCCGGGCGAGAGGGGGAAATGATTTTTTGATATGCTCTACTATATATGCTGTACATTCGTCCATCTGTTTAGTTGGGGTTAGTTCTTATTGCTGTGACCATTGATTTCACTCATTTGCAAAATGGCTGACCACAGAGAGCGAGATTCGTACTATTCTCAAACAGATCCGCGTTCGAAAAATGATGATCCACCAAATTCACGATTATTCGTTATCTGTCATAAGAGTTTGGAGGAAGATGATCTTAGAAAAGCATTCGATAAATTTGGAAAAATTGAAGATATTTGGGTGGTGAAAGATCGCAATACAGGCGAAAATAAAGGTAATAATTGTCCTTGATTCGACAATCGTTAATTTTTTAATGCTGTGTTTATTTATGTCATCACGCAACGATACTTTACATAAAAAAATTAATATAAAAAACAAGACTTTCTAATTATCAAAATAATGTATAAGTCAAAAATGAATTATTGGTCGTTGTAATAATGGTGAAAAGAAAAAGATGGGATAAAAGCAAGAAAATAATATTAACAGCCAATATTTATGATTTATCGTATCTATATATTTGTTCATAATTGCAGGCGTGACTTATATTAAATTTTCGAAAACATCTGAGGCAGCATCTGCGCTCGAAGAGATGAATGGAAAAATGTTGGGTTCCATAGGACGTCCAATAAAAGTTATGATTGCTTCCAAGTATGTATAAAAAATATTAATCACATAGATATTCTAATATTTGTTGTATCAAAATACAACAATGAAATTGTATTTAAATTGAATTTCATATTTTTTAGTCGTGATCAGGGATCTGTGAGAGAAACAAACGAAGAGGAAAGATGGGTAAGATTATTTTGCGTATTACCTAAATCAATGACAGACCACGAATTACAACAAGAATTTTCGAAATTCGGACCAATTGAATATGCAACGGTAGTTAAAGATCGCAGCACCAATGAATCAAAAGGTTTTGGTTATGTCAAATTCAAAAAAGTATCGAGTGCAGCAAAAGCATTTGAAGAATGTGATAGAAAATATAAGGCTGTATTTGCTGAACCCAAAAAACCTAAACCCGATCATGCAGAATCAAAATATAATAATGGGCTTTCGATGTCATATGAAAATTCGGGAAACAATTATGGATCGAGTTTTGGAAAAAACAATGTGGGTTTGGAAATTATATCGAATTATCCAAATCCAGAAGGCTATACACGATTGCAAGTGATCGCACATCCAGCATTGAATCAAGATCAATTGTGGAAACTATTTGATATTGTACCGGGTTTAGATTACTGTCATTTAAAAACTGATGTGAGATATAGGATGCCACGTGGACAAGCAACTGTTGTTTATTCACATCCAAGTGTAGCCGCATATGCTCGTGAAAAATTTCATGGATTTGAATATCCACCAGGTCATAGAATGATTGTTAAGCCCGATATGTCTGGCGCGCCATCGCCACAACAGCAGCAGCAGCAACAACAACAAAAGCATTCACTCAAACCAGGTGGATCGAGTTTAAGTGGGCTGGGCCCAGCGAGAACCGACTTGGTTCACCTAGCGGAAACAATTGCTCAAGCAACGTCGTTAATTCAAGCAGCAGGACTAACGGCGCCAAGTGCGTGAATTTTTTCCCTGTACTTCATTCATTTGTCATTTCTCTTCTTTCTTTTCAAAATATACTGTGACAGTATATTGTCGCTTTGGAACAAGACTACCACAACGAAAAATTACGAAATTTTCATAAGAGTTAAAGATTTCACGCAATAAAAAGTATTCAGATCTCCGTCTCATGAAAAACATTAGAAATGAAAATCGTTAAAGGTAACTTGGGGACAATATAAGCGACCAAAAAAATCTCAAGTTTTGTTATGGTGTAAAATAAAAATTTTACAAAATAAACAGTCGATATATCATAAATGTATACTCTCACTTTTGCCATTTATCAGTCGTTGAATCAACTACAACTTTTGGATCGTTTCCACATAAAAAGATACATAAATTAAAATTGTTTCATCATAAAATCAGAAGAATGACCATTTTTCAGTTGTGACGGTCTAGTTTGAACCCGACGATTTGTATTTCATTGAACTTTATATCGGGCTTTATTTTGTTTTGTTTATTTTCCAGGTTTGGAGCATTCAATGACTGTAAAATTGCCACCAGTTCAACCCATGGCAAACATTGATGCTGATGTTGAAAAACGTTGTTTTATTGTTTGTGGACCACCAGTGCCTCCAATATTTGCTATGAAAGATGCGTTTTGTAGATTTGGTCATCTTATTGACGTTTATATGTTGCCAGGAAAAAATTGTGGTTATGCTAAATATGCAAGTGTCGACAGTGCAAATAGAGCAATTGAGGTATTTTATTTTTTTGATTGATGACACTGACTGATGATTTTGCATAATGAATTTATTTATTTGTTATTGTATTTTTTTAGTCATTGCATGGACAGGAAATATGTGGATCGCGTTTGAAAGTGTTGGAGGCAGAAGAGCGTAATGTTGGTGATGATCGTCGAAAACGTTTGAAAATGGATGAAAATGACAATTAATATTTAGTGGCACGTAAGTAGATTGCATGTGTATACAAAACAACAACATGAATATACATTTGTATAAACATGCAGATATATAGTTTTTTAATAACATATGATATTGTGATTACATCGGGGACAATATTTGACTATATAAGTAAAAGAAAAATTGAACAAACGATAAAAAAAAAAAGAAAAAAGAAAAACAACAGAAAAACAAAATGTAATTTGTTGTGTTTGTCTTCACAGACTGACTGGTAAACACAAGCTGGACGCACGCAACAATGAGACGAATTTAAAGACTCACTTTGACCACGTCGGGCCTGCAACTGAGGAAACCTACTTCAACTACTACTTTAATACGATCGCTTACATTTGCCATTTCAACATTAACCGAAAAAAAGAAAAAAAAAACTCGAAACGTTACTCTACATAATTTTTTTTATCTTTCATATTTTAAAACACAATATTTTTCTCTTATCTTAAATAGCACATTTATTTTTTGAAATAGACTTTTGCGTAACGACTGATTTAATTCCTGTACTTTTTTTTTTGTTTTTTCCTCATTTCATTCACGGAATATCGGTCACTCGTATATTGTGTTGTAAATATAGAAATGTGTGCTCGGATAACCACGGAAATTTAAATGCCAACTTGAAAAGGAAAAAGAAAAATAAAAGGAATAAAATGCTAACGCGCAGATAAAAAAAACGCATAACGTCCTATCTATTTTTATACCAGGAAAGTAAACATGATTACGAAATTTTTGGTCCGACTGGTGGACAGGCTTACTGTTGAAAAAACTTGCTTTTATAGGTGGAATAAAAGAAAAAAAAAATATTATTTAGCACAGATAGTGAAGGACGAAATTATATCGAAAAAACAAAACGATATATTCTCACAAAACTTTCAAAAGAAAAAGAAATTTATAATACATTGATACCGGTTCGTATAATATAAACATTATAATCTATAAATAGAATTCTCGTCTTTAAATGTAAATCAAATCACGTGGATTATAAATTCGCCAATAATTTAATAACGATATATAGCGGAATGTGGAGTTAAAAATAGATATCTGGATATTTCTTAGACAAACAGTGAATTTCCCAATCGAGTTCGTTTCACTTTATTATTTATACAATTAATTAAGTGAGCTGGATTATATGTGGCAAAGTAGACCACTAAATCTATAAAAAAAAAAAAAGAAAATAATAATGGACACTCATTTCAATTATAACAGTAATGATTTATTTTATTATTTCCAATGTAAATAAAATAATTTGTTTCTTCATTATCATTTTTCTTCACTTTTTTCGCCATATATATGTAAATGTTTTTCCGTGTATTGAAGAATATACTTATATACATATTCCCCTCATAAACCAAAAACTACCACAATCTTTAACATGACAATAACATTTAATTATTCAGATGCACCATTATTAAAAGAAATAAAAACATTCAATAGACAAGCATTTTCAACATGTGTCTTCACGACATTATTCAATTACAATCGACTTGACGCAGAATTATTTTACGCCAACTGACTCGCGACTTGAAGAAAAAACAAAATAAAGAATCAACACACATGAAATCTACGTAATAATTGAGAAGTTATAATTGATTTTACAACTATGAGTTAAAACAAGAATAAATGAATAACATAATAAATTAATTGCTATACAACGAAAATATAAATATATATATATATATATTTATATTTATATACATAAATTAATTATCTAATAATCCAAATATGTCATTTCCATTTTCAGAGAAAACTGGCGGCAGCGAATCTGAAGTACCTGATGACTCAACTGTGATTTTATTTAGTTAACGAACAATGAACTTATAAATATCTAAATTTGTACGTCAATAAAATAGATATATTTAAATTTGATTGTTTTTCATCGACTACTTTCACATTATGTCTTATAAAATTACGTCGTTCAATTCCTTTCAATCAATTGCTATTATTCCAAGGGTTACGTCTGTTCTAATTTCCATTTTATAACAATAAATCGTGCACGTTGTCGCACTTTGTCACATTGTGCCGTTTCTACATAACACCTATAGGTTTTCGCATCGATAGAAAAGTGGGAGAGTGGCCACCACGTGCGCGGTGATCATCACTCGGAAGCTCGTTAACGTTATCCAAGTAACTCGCGGAGTCAATTCATTCTCGATATCAATCTCAATGCGCGTAGACCTACGTACTGTAAAAAAAAAAGAAAACGTTCACGTCCTCAAAGACATACCTCCTACAAGTGAATTCAACTATTTATTTGTTGAAATAATTCATGTAAATATAGAATGTTAATTCAATTATCCTGTGCGATTGCGTTTTAGTTTGTCAAATTGAAAATTTCAGTAATTTTCAACTAATAAATTTAAATATTCCTATCATTCGTAAATTTAATTGGTGATGAAAATAAATTCGAATATTCTGTGCGGTAATGTGTTATTGTAATACATAATAGAATAGTAGAGAAAAATATTTTATGTGCAATTAATTAATTAAACGCAAGGAAAAATGAGTAAAATGTCGTGTACCGATAATGCGAAAGTATCGGATTCCGGTTATACGAATACTTGTGCCAATAGTCAGTCGCAGCGCAGGTGAGTTAATAGTAAATATATAGTGTTTGAAGATGAATTGTAAATTATTTTATGGAGATATACCGCTTGCAAGACAATATAATATGCACTTATAAATGTATACTACGCCAATGTGATTCTTAGTTGCTAATGATTTGCACTTTAATCCATCGTGTCGACATTTATATCGAGGACGACGAATATTGCATTAAAGAAATAGTAGATCACAAATTAGTATTTCATATGGTATGCTAGAGTGAAATCGTTAAACTTTTTACACAAGTTCAGTAATCTCATTCCATGTATAGATTTCCGAATGAGATTAATAACATTTTTTATATGATTGAATTTATATCAGCTCTATAATTACATTCTCAATACAAACACTGCCATTTGCAAATAGGAAGAAATGTATATTTAGTAGTGAATAATCATCTATTATGTAATGTTACATTGATTGTATTATTGAAGAAGAGATATATTTCGGAAGTGTTTCAATTAAACGAAATATTCTGAAGCGAATATTAACTTATCAATATTTATAGAATGCATTTGAATAAATATTGAAATACTTCTTTTCAAAATGTACAGATAAGAATTGTTTATATGCACAAATATTATCGACATTTCTATGAAGATTAGCGCATCGATTATGGAAGCTTTATGTTCTGCCAAGTCACGAGGATTCAAACGTGAATCAATCTATATTTCTTATGCAATGTTTTTCCACTAGATAAAATTATTAGCACTCTCCAATGCATGAAGCTACACATTATATATATTGAATGGTGTATGAATATATGTAAGGCAATGATCATCATAGCACACGTAGACGAACAACAAATAAAAAAACAAACTTTTTATCATCATCACTACGTAATAAGAAAAAAAATTATGGCTGGAGATGAAAATTCCACAAGACAAATAGGAAAGTTGCATTGCATCGATAGCATATACTTTATTTTATCTATATCAAGACAATATGCTTCACATTTGTCATTATAATATATGATAAATAAATAATGTGAGTGTTTTTATTTCAGCAGTGGTAGTTCACTATCTAGAAACAGCAATCGTTCACATAATAGCGGTTATTGTGGCGGTCTTCCATCAACATTTGGCTCCAGGTAACGCGTCGCATTAACAAAGTATGACAACAATAGAACAGCCACAACGAAAAAAATATAAACAATTAAATAAATAACGTGATTATCGGTCCCGATCGATCTGCCCGCCAAAAATTCTCCTCTTCCGCGACACACATATTTTCCGCATGAATCTAAACAAAAATATCTAACCAACACTTTACTGATACAAAGCCGTGTATATTCACACATAAATTTTCATTGATTTATTGATTTATTGAATAATTGAAAATTCGTATATATCGTTATTATTATTATCATTATTATTATTCACATTGAATAGTAATAGTGATATTAAACAATAACCGAATGCTCATCAAGTTGCTATTGTAATACATCTTTCGAATTTCTATCTAAAAAAAAATAATAATAATAATCAATAACTAGCAATGAATCTTGGAACAATTTAAAAATATTTCTCGAACAAAATGGGTGCGCGTGTCACAATGCAATCATTACAATAATCGAATTAATAATATGCACAATAATAATTGTACTATTTGATCCGAAAAATGTGAATAATTAGAGGATAAATTTGAAATGATATATAGAATTAATATTAATTGATATATATTCAAGGGAGATATTGAATATATTACCGATAAAATATTCAAATACTCTTATGTAAATACGTACATGTTGTAATGGTTGAGTGTATCGGGCACAAGTGCACTCGAAGGAAAACTTCTAGAGGTTATTATGCCACATGCATATAAAAATAAACATTGTTGTATCAGTTATATATAGGTGCATATTGTCAAGAACTGATAGGCAAAGCTGCACGTGTACGGCCGCGTGCCGGTAACTTTGCGTCGCAATCAAACGCGTGTGAGAGAATAATTTATCTGTAGCTTGCTGTGATGCACACAGTGTTCTCATTTATATGAATGCACTGTATATATAAAGGATATCTAAGAAGTTTGGAAACAGTCTAAAATTTCGCAATCTACACATCGAATAAAAAAAAGTAAGAACACGTGGTATATATTTTCATAAAAACTATTTATTGACACTCCTTTAATCGCCCATCCATCACCCACTGAATGGGACGGGAAGCAACTTTGAAATTTTAAATGGATAGTGGGGTCGAGTGATACATCATTTGAATAGACACAAAATTTTATCTTTCCTAAAATACCCTACTTATTGGATTTTAATTGAAATGGTTAATGCAAAAACGTCTTTACCAAACGCAATTCTGCAATTTTGGTAGAATTTTTTTTCCCGAAAACCACAAACTTGAACGAAAATTTTTTAAGCGCAAAAATATTATAAAATTGATCAAACAATACTCTTGTATTTTTTTTTAATCTTTTAATAAAATTTCTTAAATTTTTAATTTTGTGACTTTTCAAAAAATCAAAAGCTATATCAGAAAAAATTGTTAACGGAAAACTTTCATTTAAATTTGTTGTTTTCAAGGATGAAATTCTACCAAAATTACAAAATTCTATTTTGTAAAGACGTTTATTCATTAACCATTTAAGTAAAATCTTATGAACAGGGTGTCTTTAGAATACTATTAATAGAGTTGCGAAGGTTATGAGATGTCGCAATTGTATAGATAAAATTGGTTTGAATTCAAAAATAAATTTGTATAATGATTTTAGATAAAATAATATTTAATAACAAAGAAATTATTTCTGTTTCATCTCGCCCGACAACAAAGTAAAAATAACACAATTGAAGATATATATATATATATATACCACAATGAAAAAGGCCAGAAATATCATTGAATATGATTTTCACTCGTGATACAATAGATTTCGTTATGAATTTATCTCTTTTACTGTGACACGTTGCGCAACTATCATATAAATATAATAAAGCTTTATTCCATGCAATCAACTTGTCATTGGGACAATTATTAAATATATATTTAAATGACGCCTAATCAATATTCTTATCGATGTATAAGTACATACCAGTTTTTTTTTCTTTGGATCAATTAACTTTGCTCTATGTCAATGCATAACTATTCCATGAATATACCATTTGTATAATGGTACATTTTTTTCATTCTATTATACTTTCGATAGACTTTTTATACACAGTCAAATAGACAAAGGCATTTAAAAAAAAATATGGATAATACGTATATGTGTAAATGAAAGTATACACATATATATATATATAAAGGAGAAAATGGGAGCATTGCGTTCGTATTAGAGTTGGAAGAGAATATCGGAGTTTCGATCGGGGTCGTCACACTCTCATTATATAAAAATCAGTAAAAGAAAACAAAAAACAATCATTGTGCACATTACGATTATTAGTTTTGATATGAAAATGATTTTGTTTCTCAATAAATGATCGTAGCAATGAAGCTCTCCCACAGCCAATTAGCAAGAAAAAGAAAAAAGTACACAGCAAGAAGTCAAAGACGTTGACGACACTCTGCAGCGACACAACGCCCGCACCAAAAGGTGCAGGCCAACAAACGGAGACTGATTTGTACACAATAGTCCCCAACAATGTGTCAGATCAGTCACTCCAGCAATCAGGTTGGTCACTCATTCACGAGCGAATGTCATCGAAACCAAAAAAAAAAAAAAAACAAAGGCACCGCTGTGGTAAAGAGTAATTGCAATATATTTTTCTTGACATGACTACACATCCTATCAAACGAGAAAGATTCCAACGAACCGTAGTTTTTCATTTTGATACAATTGCGTTTGTTAATTTATCAGTTCTTATATAAGGTTTGATACAAAGTCCATTTGAATTTATAACACTAAATAAATATGAATAATTATAATGCAGTCCACCCATGAAACTAGAGAATCATTTTTATCCAAAAATCCTCAATCTTCAGATTTGGAATCAAAAATACTATCGTAGTTAAACATTTGTGGAATAAATTATTTTTATTATATTATATTCATTTGTATTTGTCCACAATATAGAAATTGACAAATATTATTTTGGTTATTAATTATTATTTGAGTATTTCTTAAAATATTTTAAGACACTGCGATGTCAAGAAAATTGTAGTTCCTAAATTTATTATTTGCATGGACTCGCAAAGTGGCAATATAATGAAATGCACATGCAGATAAATTTATCATAAAGTTTTATATATTTTGCGTGAAAACAAAAAAAAATCAAGAGGAAGGATGTTAAGTGAAAAAGAAAACGAATATATTAACACACTTGATAATATTTCATTTGAAATTCAAAAGAAACGAAATTCAAATGTGAATTTAACTATCCAATTGCATTTTTTCTCGTTTGTTAGAATGTGTGTTTGCGTACAATTCATATTATATGAAACAAATAAATATGATCAAATTTCTAATATTAAACCGTCAACTAACGTTACTGCATCCTCCATTGAAATATTAATAATTCTGGACTCAAACAAAACAATTTTAGATATAAAGTGGATCAGTGTGGAATATATTGTTCTAAATATTGCAAAATTATTTACATAACTGTTAATGATATATGTAGCATTCAGATTGTATGAAAAATCTCTTGATAGCATTGTGGGTGTTGATGTAACAACTAACACCAAATGGTTTATGCAATAAATTACATAATTTTTCCATGACCCACATCAAACTATTTGTCGAACAATAATCGCGTTCTGCTTCATTTAACATACAATTCGAAATTTCACTAAAATCATAACTATATAATAACTATTGCCGTAAAAATATTCCAAATCACTATGGTATCATCATTCTATGCCATTTATATATTTCTAATCCGTTGTAGTTTGCTATTAGGTGGCATTGTCACCATCAATAATAAATGCATCCACGTGAAGTTTAATCTAAAAATAATTATATGACCATGGCACGATCACGGTAACGTGATACGGGACATATTGATTTATTTTTTTGTCCCATTTTTTCACTTGGAAAAAGCACGTTACCATTATGCATACTTATAATACAACCGAGGCTACATTGCGTGATAGTCCGATGATAATTTAGAGATGGATATGTTTACTGCAATACAACATATACACGTGCATACGGGAAAACGAAGGTGAAATGAAACGCATGAAGGAAAATTTAAATGTTTCATATTGTTCAAAAAAAAATTTTACCAACCTATATACCATCTCTGTACTTTTCATTATGATAAGAAATCGTATAGGTATAAATTCATTATTAAAATTATGTAATATGTTTAAAATTGAAACGGAATATTCTAATTTGTGATATTTTCATGATACCAACTTTCATATTTTTTTTTTCGGTCAATTACTTTCGACATAGCTCAGTTATTTTTGTTGACTTTGACTAATTAACAGACAATTAATATTAAAAATCTAACTTCATGGATGTACGTGTGGGATTTTCCACATTAACTCAACACACCCGCCATTTGAATCTTCAATTGCATTAAACCAAATTGACACCTGTACTATGTACAATATATTGTTTGAAATTTTTTAGCACAATAACTGTAGCAATATCCAATCATTGTTTCAATCATTCGGTTCAAAATAATTTCAAAACAGCACGGCTATTCAATGAAGAATTGATGCAATTGAAACAAAAATGTCATTTATGATAGAGGAAAAAAAAAATTGCTTGACTGAAATAGCAATTGGTTCGTTTCTCGACAATAAACACCTCAGTCACAATATCAAAACCCCTCATACACAATTATATTCTCATCAACTAGTCAATAAAAATTACAAACATTCAATTGCACGCTTAGTAATAGAACAAACCATAATCAACAATAATTTCAATCTATTCTGCTCCACATGTTACATCCACGAATGTGAGTGCAGTGACGTTAGATAAAAAATCATAGGTGCTACCAAAATTGACCAATGGGTATATATATATAAATTCGTGATTTATATAAATGATAAAAAAATTATGATCTATTTGTACTCTGCATATACACAGTACGCCTAAACACGACTGTCTATTGGCAAAAAGTCATAACAAATATTTTTCTTGATTAATGGAAAAAGTAGGCACTGTAGAATTGATGGACGCCACGGATTCTAGCAAGCACAACGACAATCCAATCTTCACCACTCCCCAGAAGAGACTTGGTTGTCAAACCAACCCTTTGGACAATACCAGCCCAAATGTCAATGTTAGTATATATTGTAATGCAGCCCCATGCAGTCCTACACTCATTTAGCAATTTGTTGTTCTCACAAATTAATAGATATATATATATATATATAATTATATCGCATGACTGCGATAAATTTTTGGAGATGATGTAAATTACACAGCAGTATAATTCATCCATTATCATGTTTCGTTTGCCATATACGGATCCGTAACGACCCTGTAATTCACTTCGACAATCATTCTTGTATCGTGGACACGATGTGTTTCATATCGAAAAAGCCATGTACAAGTCGACAGGAGTATTATTACGTTATTAGTAATAGTACACATTAGAGAAAGAAAAAAATATATAAATAACATAATTGAAAATATCTGCGTCTGCACACAGCAATAAATACTGTTTAATAAACCACAGTATGATTGTTGGCTCGCATTAATTATAGTAATGCAAGTCAACTGAAATGCATTTCTTTATTTTTTTGTATTTATTAAAAAATATGTATTCAAGTGGAAACAAGTAAACAGAAAAAAAAAATAACAGTAAAAATAAAACGAACAGCAATATTTTGCAAATAATGCTGCTGTTTTCATGATTTCATGGGGCGAAATTAAATGTACAAATAGAATCTTTATCTAATAATGGTTTTTTCTGTTTGTTCTTTTTTTTTATATATATATATATATATAAAATCTTAGAAGGAGGAATTTGGAGCTATTGTATCATTACATGATGGTCTCGTGCTACATTCCACAGCTTCATTCGCGACACTGCTTGGGTATTCAAAAAATGCATGGGTTGGTCACTCCTTCATAGACTCCATTCATCCGAAAGATAAAACAACATTTGCTGATAAACTAGCAAGCAGTGCTATTCTACCAATTGGCGAACGTGACAATGGTAACATCATTCATTAAAAATTACTGCAATTTGAATGTTACTTTGTATTCTGACATTAAATATATATGCAATTGAATTTAAATTGCATTTAGCCAGTAAACGATATAAATGGTTTTTGATACAAAATACATACAGCAATGTATTGTAAATTGGAATATTGATAATTGTGGATAGACTTTTGTACATTGATACACGAACGAAAATACAAAATATATATTTTAATTGGATGCCAATATTATTCTAGGTCTGACTGGACGACAAACGAGTTTATATTGCTGTCTACGACGACATTCAGAACTGGATTCAAATAAAAATATTGACATGGAGATAAACAATGATACAGCCGCAAATTATATTCCATTTCATCTGCATTTGGAACATAAACAGCATCGGAATTTTGATAACAATGAAAAATCACAGAAAATGTTTCTCATAATAACAGCTCAACTTGTATTTTCTGCATACAAAGGTAATGATGATGACATTTATGGAATTGCGCGCTTACATACGTATATGACAATGCGGTTGGAAAAAAAGTGGCCACCCATCAAAGTCACTTCAATTAATTAAAACATTCAATAATATATCTACACGTCATATTATGTATTCATATATATTTAAAGCAATTGATACGAATTGTTTTTATTCCATGTTATTTCATTGGTTTTGCTGATTACAAATAATTTTGTTTATTGATTGATACGATCTTTGTAACTGAATTATTCGCAGTCCCGGAAGAAACGATTGTATCGTCAATATTCTCAACGCGTCACACAGCAACCGGTCATCTGTCTCATGTTGATGATGATGTGGTGCAGTACTTTGGATATTTACCACAGGATATGTTGGGCTGCTCGCAATTTAACTACTATCACCCTGCGGATATGCCATTCATCAAAGACATCTACGAGACTGTGAGAATAAAGATTAAACAAACGAATATTTATAATGATAATACGGGGAATATTGCAATGTAACTCAATGAGAAAATCTTGTTCAAACAGGTTATACGACTGGAGGGATCGTCATTCATATCAAAACCGTACAGATTTATTAGTCAAAATGGTGGAGATGTTATATTGGAAACTGAGTGGTCATCATTTATCAATCCGTGGGAGAAAAAACTGAAATTTATCGTAGGTCATCATAAAGTACTTCGTGGCCCGAAAAATCCTGATGTTTTTCAACCAGCAGATATAAGTCAATTTGAATCACTTGCAAATATAAGCGAAGCAGTGATGACACAGTCAAAATTAATACGAAATGACATCTGCGACCTTCTCGCCAAGGTAATATTACGATCATATTGTGTGATATTAATTAGGGGTGTATTTATTATTGAAAGCAAAAAAAATCATAAGTGTCATTTTTTATTTTATTTCATTCTCCACATTTCAATGCAATAACAAAAATGTTGTAGTGATTGGAGTTGCGATGAATTAACTTTATTGACTGATAATTCAACATTCCAGTTACAGAGTAGAATTTCATATAAAAGGACTTTTTTTGATAAACATAAAATACGAAAAAAAAGAACAATAAATAAAAACTAGAAAATAGATAGATAAATCCCATTATATCTGTCGTCAATATTTTTTTCAGTACTTTAAATGTACTTTGTCAGGCATTCCCTACGGTATTTCTCACAGATACATCGTTTCAAATTCGCGTCTGTCTGTCTATGGCTTTATACAAACCCACTTTTCTATTTTTTGTTTTTTTTTTTTCGTCTTATGAGCAGGAAATCCCAAAGTCAACGAGTGTCTTCAATTTGTCAAGTCATTCAAATGACCTTCCAACATTTATAAAAAATTCGATATTCGAGGTGGAAGGGACAACATCAACAGCAACCACAACAATAACATCAACAGTGACAACAGCAATGACAACAACTACGATGACGACAATGGCAGCAACGAAAATGCCAATGGTGATTGCTGACGATAGGAGCATTTCGGTGACTATTAATTTCGTTTTAGTATCACCGATTATTCACACATATTTTATTACTAATATAAAAAAAAAAATACTATTATGCAGGTAATCTATAATTTCTGTACAAATAAGCTTTACTCTTCGGTTATTTAGTCTGTATATAGTTCTAATTATTTTTTAGTTACTCAGTTTATTACCTAGTTAGCCATCAGCACAATCTCTCGTTTTTGGTGAGTAATGGGCACTAACAAAGATTTTTTATTAACATTTCAAAATCAAATTATACAAGAATGAAAATATTCAATTGCACATCTATTTATTTATTCTCTCTATTTGTGAAACAATAAAGAGATATTTTGTTTTTATACAGTAGGAAATTCAAAGTTATTTAGAACAAGTTGGTGGTGTTGTTCTTTTATTATGTATAAATTTTGCAAAGACATTTTGTATATTTATATAATGAATAGTCGATTCGGTAAGTTGAATATGTTTATACTATTGTATACAACGTACGCGCAAATACTCGCACATGCACACGTCAACTACGTATTTACATGTCAAAGCAAACGGTGTATTAGAACGATAGCGAGGGTCATTGAAAAACGTCTGACCGAATATTATTCCAAATGATTTTTCATTAGTTTATCAGTATTTTCGTGCTTCTACAATATACTTGTGAAGGGATTGCGATATCCCTTGTTTCAGGAGCATGACAGCATGAAGCTTGGCGAGATATCACCTCATCACGAGTACTGTGATAGTAAATCGTCCAGTGAAACACCACCAAGCTACAATCAATTGAACTATAATGAAAAAATTGAACGGTTCTTCAACAGCAAACCACTGTTAACTTCAGTTGACAATAGCAATGAAGAAAATGTAAATTTAACTGCACCAAACAATGATGACATTAGTAAAATCAGCTCAAATCATACACGTGAGACGCAATAAATTTTCTAACATTAATTTTACATAGACAATTGGAACGTTCAATTTAGTAAAATAAACCATAAAAATAAGTAAAACAAAGATGACAATAATTTAGAATAATTTTTATTATATACAGAATACCAAATTTCATTATGAATGATTGAACTTTTTCAATCAACTTTGCAAAATAATTTTCGGAATTCATTTTACTAAATCGAACGATTCGATTATCTCTGTGATAAACATTTATGAGATAGATTGAAAACATTCACTTATTTTGTGGCTGATTCATGGTCGTTTCCAGCATTGGCACGTAATATACTGAATAATGACAGCGGTGGCAATGGCAGTAATGAAAATTTGAGTAATGGCTCAAACAATCAAACGAGTTCAACGAGTAGGGACAATAGTGTTAACGGCGATAGTAATTCATTGGCTCTAGAAAATTTTAAATTGATGACACTAACTGAAACAGTTTTGAATAAACACAATCAGGATATGGAAAAGTTAATGGTGAAAAAGCACAAAGAGCGACGAACGGATATAAAGAATAGTAAACTGAATAAGGATATGAGAGTAATGTTAATTGGCCAAGAAGAGGCTACCAACAAACAACACACGATGCCGTGCCAAACGCGAGGAGTGAAGCGAAGCAATAGTCAAAATCGTGAGGACAAATTTTATAAGGTAAGAAAAATTATTGCAACATTTTCGTGCAATTCATTTTCCATTAAAAAATTATATATACGAGTATATACATTGTTAATTGATTGACAGATGGCAAAATATGATGAGACGATGAAAAATTACGATGAGGGTAAAAATTCTGATGCAACTGGGCGCAAAATCATCAATGATAATGCGCTCACGGATAATTCAAGACCAAATATTAATATGTGGCCTCAAATAACTGTCACACATCCACTTTAGTACGTCTATTACCTTTATATATAAATATATTTAATATTGCTAAAATTAATTATTATTAAGGGGTTACATATGTTTGTGCTGGGACAAAAAATTGATTTTTTTTAAATATTCTTGAAGTATATATTTCTGAAAATATTTCCTCGAACTTTCGAAAATCAATTTATCGATTGATCTGTAATTTGAAACGGATGTTCTTAATTATAATAGTGGGTTCGTGAACGGATGCATTTTTGTTTGGATGAAAAATTCAATTTTTTTGACAGGAAAATCACATTTTTGTACCTAAGAAAATCGACTTTTTTTCGAGAAAATCCTTGCCATTTACGTAAAATATACTATTTTTTTTTTGTGAAACCCTTTGTTCACGAACCGGATAATACTATATACTAATGTGGTAATTTTTTTCAAAAAACTTGAGCTGTGTTCAATATTTCATGCTCACCGCCAAGATTTCCAAAAACAGGGAGTCTCTGAGCTAATGCCGTAGTTTCTACAACTTTGATAATTTCTCCATAAAATTTTTTGTCATAAACACATCGAAACATAATCTATTCGATATTTTATAGTTTGTTTTAATAAAATTATTAGTACTTACTTAAGAAAAAACAATAAAAACCATGAATTATCCTGAGCCCCAACATGTGTGACCCTTTAAATGATAAAAGTGATCTTGATGAGATTTTTATTTTTTTCCATATTAGTCCATCAGCACGAGATGCGACAGAATATCCACCAGTGCCATATATACTGCCAGTTTACAATATACCAACGCTACAAATCCGTGAAAATGCGATGAATCCAATAACGTCACAACAAGACTCACATCAATTTTTGTCTTTACCTGTCCAGTCAGTTCGCTCAAACTCTTATGCTCCATACGCCACTCTATCGTCATCAACCTCCATGATATATCCATCACCAATGATATTGGAAGTATCAATTGGTACAGAGCAAAATGACAGTGGTGAAAAATTGAATGATACTCATCTATCTGCTGAGACCATAGTTAATTGTAAACGTCCGGCAAGTCAAGTAACAAGTAACAGAGCGGAGCCTGGTAGCGTTATGGCAACATCTGAATCATCAAAAAAGGTTTTTATCTCGTGTATTTATGATTTTTTTTTCATTAAACAATAATTCATTTCAAATTCAATATTGGTCATGGTATTTTTCGTTTTTTTTTTTATTAAATTTAGCCGCTGTCACCGGGCGGCCATTTCTCATCGTGTGTAAGTATCGATGATGACTGTTCCGGTGTGGTTGGATTGCCACGGCCAATTGATAGTGAAACACCATTGCATCAAATAGATTCAAGCTTTGAAGACTCGAGTGATTCGAGTTTCTATGGGAATTTCTTGAATACAAGCAGCGGGAGCAGTTGCAGTCTTGATCAACTATTCACACCAAATATACCAGAGGTAAGAATAGAATAATACTAATGAATAGAATTTAAATAAATGAATGAGATAGAATATTAGTAGTGAATTGTGCATCAATCTCATTAAAAAACTACATATATATATATATA
>CAJUYH010001122.1:0-10618 GCA_910591685.1 Galerucella tenella
AATGCGTGCGGGAAAGTGGGTTAAAGCGCACGGTAGTAGAAAAATAAATTTTTTTCAATCAAAAGACAGTAATTAATAAAAAAAATTTTAACGACGGGGTTAATATAAAAAGAAACTAAATCAGGTAAAAAGGTAGGAATTGTTTTCATGGAAATTTGATAGAGCTAACAGCTTTTATAATCCCCAAATCTTATTAGAAAAAAAATGTAAAAAAGAAGTGTATTTATATTTATAATACACACAACTAAACTTATATGGAATCACTCAGTATTTGTAACTAAAATATTTTCTGGGGAAAAAATTGGGTATGCTAGTCGAAGTTAAGGTTTTTTGCTGTTAATGAGCATGATAACAAAAAATAAACGACTACACATTAACTATGTATAATCTTTCAAATTTTGTGTTCAGTAGTAAAATCACGTTACTCCTGTAATTTTATTTCGGTCGAAAGAAGATAATAATGCCTTATGTTGGACTAACAGATGTGCAGAGGGGAAATTGTTGCTCTCATTGAACAAGGAAGGCCCCAAAGAGACGTAGCAGAAGTAGTAGGCGTTACCTTGGATGTTGTATCATAAACGAATGTAAGGTATTTGGAACTGTGAACTCTCAAAAATAGGCCTAGACAAAGTCGTCAAAGATGTTACAACTGAACAACAGGACCGCTTTGTGTGCCAAATTGCTAGAAGAAATCCAAATGTTTCTCATCCAGAGCTGAAAGGACAACTTCTAGAAGCTACAGGTGTAAATGTTTCAGTTGAAACTATACGAAGAAGACTTCGGGCTCGAGGGTTGTACAGCAGGAGGCAGTTACGAGTTCCAGAGTTGTCCAGGCAAAACAAAACTGACAGGCTAAATTGGTGCCGTCAACACCAAAACGGGACAATTGAAAATTGGAAAAATGTTATTTTCTCAGATGAGACCAGAATTGGCCTTAGATCAGATAATCATCGAATTCGGGTTCTCAGAGCTCCAGGAAGACAAGGTAGAATCCAGACTGCCAGATCTATCCCAAAATATAAAGGAGGAACAGTAATGTTTTGGGGAGGTATTATAAGAGGAACAAAAACTCCTTTGCTGCCTCGCCAACAAACTTTAACCGGACGAAGGTATGTTGATTTGGTGTTAGAACCGGTAGTTAGGCTTTGGCGAGGTGCAGTTGGGGATAATTTTATCTTTATGCGAGATAATGCACCTCCCCATACTAGCAGAGTGGCTCGAGAATTTCATGAAACGGAAGGTGTCACCATTTTGGACTGGCCTGCATGTTCACCGGACTTAAATCCAATTGAAAACTTGTAGGACCAGCTTAAAAGAAGAATTAGAGCTCGTCGGGACTTTCCAGGAAATATCGCACAGCTCATTAAAGCAGCGTTAGGATAATGGGAAAACATACCACAAGAAAATGTTGACAATTTAATCAGAAGCATTCCGGCGCAAATTGAAGATTGCATAAGGGCTAGAGGTGGCAGTACGGATTATTAAAATTAATAATTTCCTATTTTTTTCTTGTTTTTTACTAGTTAATTGAAATCTAATTAATTTTCAGAAACCAAGAAAGAAACCATTAGGTGAATTATAATTAATTCTTTGATCCGTATGTGAAATTTTTTTTATTAAAATATTGGAAAAATAATGAATTTTATTTCTAAATAAATTATTTTCATATATAAATATTTAGGTGATTCCATATAAGTTTGGTTGTTTGTAAATATGAGAGAATTTGGGATATTAAAACAAGTTGTTTTTGGATTTAAGAAAAAACTTTTTTAATATTAATTTTAGGAAGAAAAGTTATTATTCATAAAAAGTTCTGCATGATCTAAAACCTAGAATAAAGTCATCAAATACCACAATTTTCAGTCGTATAGGAGGTTTGTCAAAAAATATGAGTTTTACTCAAGAGTAAAGTACCTTTAAAAATTTGACAATATAGAAAAAAGTTGAATATTTTATGTCGAAGCATTATTATAAGTAAAAATGAAATTTGTTTGTTTCTAACATTGATATAATAGTATATTATGCAAGGAGCACAAAATGATGCCCATTTTGTTGCGAGAAGCATACTATACTTTTTCTATGACAACATATCGTTCACGTTTAATACATGCATACATTGCAAAAACTTTGAGAGAAATTAACTGATAATATTTCATTACTCGAATTCCCCGCTAATGGGCTTTCTCTCAGAATTGAAATATGAATTAAAGAAATATGTAATTTTTTTTTATTGCTATTTCTAATAGGTCCACAGAAATAGAAGCCTATAAATATGTATTTGTAGAAAAAAACTATGAAATTACTCGTTACCCACTAAAACTTTGACAGAAACGATCTGCTGACATTTCGTCAATTTGTCGCTGGACGTCATAATTTGACAAGCCGTAGTCGTTGTGGTTTTAGAGCTAAGAGCTTTGACAGGTTTCTTACCAGTAAACTGCCTCCTAAATGAACACCTCAAAAAGCTGAAACTAGTAGAGGACGAAAAACGTAAATTCCGAAGAATCTTCCTCTTCTTTTCTTATTCCTTCTGCCCTTTCAAGCGTCGGATGTGGATTCCATGTCCTGTACTCATTCCTTCCATGCCTTTCTGTCTCTTGCTAGGTTTTTCATTTCTGCTATGGTCTTTCCTCTTTCCAAACCTATTCGGTCTAACCATTTTCTTCTAAGCCTACCCCTTTGTTACCAATCTCCATTATTTTCCTAGTTAACCTATTCGGCTTCATTCTTACCATATGACCAATCCGTAGAATAAACATAATTGTGGAATGCATAGCAGTACATAAGGGCCCAGTGACACCTACGGCCTAACGACTTCGACAATTGCGGAACTACCCAAATGATACACCCATGCTCAATCCCTTAAGAGATGGGATGGAATCAAAGGATGCAGTCTTGCCAGGATCACCCTGGGCGACGCTGGGAAGCTGGCGCCGAAGAAATATTTGGCGATGATCAGGAAAAACCGTTTAACAGTAGGATTACTCACTGGCCACTGTCAACTAAGGAAACACCTCCATATTATGGGGCTAGTGGACACACCTCTATGCAGGATGTGTGAACAGGAAGATGAAACTGTCAGGCATGTCTTATGCGAGTGTCCGGAGTTATCGTTAATAAGAGAGTGTGTGTTCGGTGAGCCTTGGCCTACACCTGCCGATATAAAGGAGATGTCTCCTAGTGACCTGTCCACCTTCCTGAGAAGGACAGGATGGACAATGACCTAGGAGGACATCTCCTCGGGAGGATGTCAAATGGGTCACATGTGGCCTAAGTAATGTAAGCCCATGCACTCACGCTCCCTACTCTACAGATACAGATACCGCAGTACATAATGCTAGGGAACAGCACCTGGGTAACTAACTGGGTAGAAGTGGAAGGTTTGTCTAAACTGAAGCCTACCGATATCCTAAAATTCCTTTAAGGCGTATGACTAAAACAGCTTTTAGTCCCTGAGACTAAGAAGAAGAAGACACAATAATAGATCTCTTAGATCTAGGTGAATAATCTTCCCCAAAACATACACACTGTAGCAGTATTTAACTCTGTATGTTACAGTTTATACTGCCTCTGGTTAATTTTGCATATGTTGAAGGTTTTGTTTTTTTGTTTAGAGCCACACTGTAATATGAAAAATCGTATTTAAATGGCGCCATAAGATCCTAATCTTCGAAGACCTTATGGCAGGTACTTGTATTAAGTAACAAAAAATATCAAAGTGACTACACTTGTCTTGATCATTTTTATCATTATCTATAACATGTTCTGCATTGAATTACCAAAGAAATTGCCGATACAAAAAAAAAGAGATAAATAAAACAAGAATGGGTTTTGTATTTCGAGAGTATTTTATGTAGATCAAATTACCAGTTAACAATGTATATATACACAAAACAAAATTTTATGTTTCTGTAATAAGATTTACTATTATGTATAAATATATAGGGCGTTCTCCATAAGTGTAACTAGCCACAAGCACACTAAGTTGGAACTTTAAAATCTACTGGGTAATTAGAATTGGGAATTGAACAATATTTTGTACAGACAACTAAAGTTCATCTTCTCCTTTTATATGGATGCTTTTGCTCAATTACTGGTTCTATTGACAGCAACACCTCAGCCTCTTGGACTTTTTGTATTTTCCGGGCTTAGCTTCATCCTTCTGTTACTCTAGTTCCCTAGAGTTAGCCTATGCTGTCTGAATATTGCCTGTCCTCTGCAGTCCACTGCCTCGTCTTCTGACAGTTTATGTTTGGACGTATCTGTACCATATTGTCCCATTTTGTGAGGGGTTTTATAAGAAGACCCGTCATTTTGTGATTTGATATCTACTTATTTTGAGTAACTCTTCAGCTGTGTGCTCTGATGGCTTAAAAGTTTCCCCGTTGTGCATCAGACTCATGAGAGGAACTTCATTCCCCCTCTATCTTCGTCCGATATATGGAGTAAGCCTCTCTGTTCTGAGAGGACACTAAGTTCTTCTCGGCATTCCAATACCTCTGCATATTTTGATATGTGCTTTGCAAACTTCCTTCATATGTATTTCATTACTAGGCACAAGTGCTTGTGCCTAGTAAGACACTTAGTTGTGAATTATAAATATAACCTAGTATTCCTTTAATATTGTCCATTTCCTCTAATATTCATGCTCAATCCCTTAAGAGATGGGATGGAATCAAAGGATGCAGTCTTGCCCAGATCACCCTGGGCGACCCTGGGAATCTGGCGCCGAAGAAATATTTGGCGATGACCAGGAAAAACCTACGTTTAACAGTGGTATTTCTGACTGGCCACTGTCAACTAAGGAAACACCTCTATGGGGCTAGTGGACACACCTCTATGCAGGATGTGTGAACAGCAAGATGAAACTGTCAGTCATGTCTTATGAGAGGGTCCGGAGTAATCGTCTATAAGAGAGTGTGTGTTCGGTGATTCTTGGCCTACACCTGCTGATATAAAGGAGATGTCTCCTAGTGACCTGTTCACCTTCCTGGGAAGGACAGGATGGACGATGACCTAGGAGAACATCTCCTCGGAAGGATGTACTATGGGTCAAATGTGGCCTAAGTGCTGTGAGCCTACCCTCACCCTCCCCACTTTACCGATACAGAACCACTGCCTATGCCTACCGCGCAATAATAATATGGTTTTGTTTTTTAAAGCTATACGCGCTGCCTCCTCCAGATCACATTTTGGTGCCGGGAATTCCAGGACCCTCGGTCTCAATGGGAGCACTTTTGATTTGTGAGCCCTGCATCTTTGTCCGAAGCCAGTCATTTGTTTTTTCTTCCACTGAAGCTGCTCCATACTTATCCTCAATTACTGTCTCCTGGATCCGATCCACCTGCTTCTGGTCAAGGTGTGTTCCTCAACTTACTGTAGGTACCGGAAGAATTAGTTACCTTTTTGTTATTTTTTGTCGTTTTTTCGGAGTCTTGAATTCTTCTCGAGCTCCTTTCCAACTCTCGGTTCCTCTATCTACCTTGTGAAACAACTTGCTGTTTGCTATTTCCCGTGGCACCGTTATCCACGTTCCTGATGCATCACTTTCTATGTAGGGATAAGGCTATTTCGCTCTTGACACCTGATTGGCTCAGGTGCCATCCATCCCAGTAGCCTCCTATCTTGGATTAAATTCGTGTTAAGCTGTCCTTTGGTATATCACCCTGTTAACGCAGAGGCTGCATTATTTTGTTGTGCAGCATTTTATTGCAGTATGTGTATGTGTATGTATGTGTGTTTTGGGGTGACATTCACTGAGACCTAAAAGATCTATTGTGCCCCCTTACTTCTACTCAGTCTCTGAGGAGAGTCTCAGAAACTAGTAGTTCCTTTAGTCCTATTTCCCGGAGGAATTTTGGGATGTCTGCAGGCTTCAACTTAGGCAAATGTTTCTCTTCTATCCAGTAATCTCCTAGGTGCTGTGCTCTAGGATTCTGAAGTGCTGTTCAGTTGGAAAGTATGTGGATGGAGGTTTCTTCTTCCATTCCACAAAATCTGCATTCTTCTTCCACCACTATTTTAAGCTTTTTCAGGTGCCCATTCAGGCGACAATGTGCCGTTAGGATCCCTGTTAAAACTCTTAGCGCAGTTTTACTTTGACTTATGCATTCTTTTGATCTCAATAGGTTGTAGTCACCCAGAAGAGTCTTTGATTGTATAAGCCCTACTAGATCTTTCCAATGGTCAGATCTTCTCTTTTTCTCGGCCTTACCTATTTCTTCCAATATTACATTGGGGCTGATTCCGCTAAAGGGTTCAGGCCCCCAGAAAGGTATTTTAGTCCCCCTCTTTGCTAGTTCATATGCTATATCATTTCCTTCTATTCCAGTGTGTCCTGGAATCCATAGTAAGGTGACTATGTTGTTCTCGCCTAGTTCATTGCGTTTGTCTGGGCATTCCCACACCATTTTGGAACTGATTACACAAGAGCTCAGTGCCTTAATGGCTGCTTGACTATCCGACATTATGATAATCCTTTGTCTTTTGTATCCTTTATCAATATTGAACTGGGCGCACTTTCTTATGGCGTGGATTTTCGCTTGAAAGATTTTTGGGGTTTTCCCAAGCTTTCAGAGTGTTTGGTTCCTGACCCGAACACTCCTATCCCAGTTCCTTCTATTGCTTTTAAGCTGTCTGTGTACCATTGAATGGCATTCTTTCCAAGTCTGGTAATGGTATTTGGATCCCATTCCTTCTTGGTGCTCATTTCCGTAACGAATGTCTTTGAAAAGTTATACTTTTTCATCATACCGTCTTGTAGCATGTCCCAGGTTGTCTGATTTCTAAGAAGTGAGGAGGTGGTTTTTATTAATGATTCCCTCTCTACTTAGTCTGTATCTTGTTCTTTCTGCAACACTTTCCACCACCATATGTAGAGGGGTGAGGTTGAGAATCCATGGCTGCCGTTGGCCATGTTCTCATTGCTCCTGTAATGCATATACAGGCTAGTCTTTGAATTTTGGAGAGGTTTTCTCTCGTCGTCAATAGGCTAGTTCTACTACTCCACGCAATGGCTCCATAAGTGATGATTGGTCTCACTACGGCGGTGTACATCCAGCTTAGGATTTTTGGGTTACAACCCCAGTTTCTTCCTGCCAGATTTCTGCACACCATTAGAGCCATTTTTGTCTTGTATATAATCTCCTTTTCGTGTTTGTTCCACAGGAGTTTACTGTCTAGAGTTAAACTTAGGTACTTGACTTCTTGTCTCCATTCAATCTCGTTCCCATCAAGTTTTATGGTTTTGAGGTTGAGTTTTCTTTTCTTAGTGAGGGCTATCAGGATGGTTTTAGTGGGGTTCATGGGGTTTTATTGCAGTAACACAATATATAGAAGAAAGTGACAAGTGTTGCATTTAATGGACATTTAACGGACAGTGGACAGTGACAAACGTGTGTACCTACTGGAAGTGATGCGAAGAAAAAGTTACTCTGGCTTCCGGATCGCCTTGTGTTGCCATAAATTTTGATAAAATGTTTCTTGCGGTGCGCGCCAGTTCTAGTCTTCCTGAAGCATAACAAAATATTGCATCCGGTGTGTTTCCAGCTTTATGCTCGAGGAGGGGCGGCTACTCGGTTCTCTCACCAACGTCAACTTTTTGGAGAAGCTTCATTTATATTTAATCCTCATTTCACTCATAATTTTTTGTAGAAACTTAATAACCAAACGATTGACAATCAGAAAAAATCGTTGGTAATTTTTCACCATCATCAGTGAATAATAAACAAATAAATCACGTCAATTTATTTTAATAATGGACGGTTTTGAATCTCCAGGCGATGAGCAAACGATTCACATCTAAAATAATATAACCGCACCTTTGGAGTTCATTTCTCCTACACACGTCGACGAAAGAATAATAATTCACAACTGACAGTTAATTCGTTAACATACCGAAAAAAAAAATTGTAGAGCAAACCCCTCTACTAACAAATAATAAACATCATTTGGGTTCATAGGAATTGTTGAAGAAACATTCCTGTAGAGAGTATATATTTGAAGTTCGACTTCAATTATATTCCAACTACAATAATGCAACAAGAAGTAGCAATAATTACAATTCGAGATAATTTCTCACGAATTGCAACGGGTATTCACGCATAAAATTATTTAGAACAGTCTAGAAGATTCGTACATTCATATCTCGTTTTACAGTTAGAGCTTATCTGCCTCAGGTGAGCAATTTTTATTTGTTTCTCTCTCTCTCCCTCTCTCTTACTCTATAATTAACTCTATTTTCGTCTATTTATGCACAACAACACAATTTAATCTTAGCAGCCCATGATTTATTTCGACGTCCGTTACATTATTCGCATCATCCATTTCTCTTCGGTCTAAATTTTAAATTATTAGATTACGTGCAGGCATCAGAGGCGGAGGGTCATGAACTGATTGATTTTACTTCTAAAAATCGCAGTATTATTTCATTCAGTTTGACTTTCTATCCCTTACTTTTGTGTATTTATTCATCTGCCATTTCTTGTTGTGCTGCTGTTTTAAATCGATTCAAAAATGATAACCCACTTTTCTTTTAGTTTCAAAAAGTACATAGAGTATTGGAATGCAATAATCCTTTAACAACCAGATGTTATCAGATATTACAGAGCTGTACTCAAAATTTACGACATATTTTACAAAAATTTAATAGTAGCTTTAGGTAGTACTAAGTATTGAAAAATGCTTCAATTTTTAGGTTTATAAAAGGAATATAAAATTAGGTGCTATAAAATATTGTAATAATAATAATAATCAAGCAACATGAAGGAATGGGATCCAAATATACCATTACCAGAGTTGGAAAGAATGCCATTCAATGGTACACAGACGGCTCAAAAGCAATAGGAGGAACTGGGATACAGGTGTACGTGCCAGGAACCAAACACTCTGAAAGCTAGGGAAAACCCCAAGTATCTTTCAAGCGGAAATCCACGCCATAAGAAAGTACGCCCAGTTCAATATTGATTAAGGATACAGAAATCAAAGGATTATCATAATGTCGGATAGTCACGCAGCCATTAAAGCACTGAGCTCTTGTGTAATCATTTCCAAAATGGTGTGGGAATACCTAGACAATCTCAATGAACTAGACGAGAACAATACTATGGATTCCAGGACACACTGGAATAGAAGGAAATGGAATAGCAGATGATCTAGCAAAGAGGGGGACTGATATACCTTTCTGGGGGCCTGAACCCTTTTGCGGAATCAGCTCCAATGTAATATTGGAAGAAATAGGTAAAGTCGAGAAAAAGGGAAGATCTGACCATTGGAAAGATCTAGTAGGACTTATACAGTCAAATATTCTTCTGAGTGACTACAACCTGTTGAGATCAAATGAATGAATAAGTCAAAGTAAAACTGTGCTAAGAGTTTTAACAGGGATCCTAACAGGACATTGTCGCCTGAATGGGCACCTGCAAAAAAGCTCAAAATAGTGGAGGAAGAAGAATGTAGATTTTGTGACATGAAAGAAGAAACCTCCATCCACATACTTTCCAACTGCACAGCACTTCAGAATCCTAGAGCACAGCACCTGGGAGATTACTGGATAGAAGAGGAACATTTATTTAAGTTGAAGCCTGCAGATATCCTTAAATTCCTCCGGGAAATAGGACTAAAGGAGCTACTAGTTTCTGAGACACTCCTCAGAAACTAAGTAGAAGTAAGGGGGCATAATAGAATATAATAGGACATCTGGCTGTTAAGGGATTATTGCATTCCAATACTCTATGTACTTTTTGAAACAAATTATAATTTCAAGGAAGATAGAAGGCTGAAATTTTGCATGAATTTATATTTGTAATGACAATTGTTACCTCTGATATATATTTTTTTAATCAAGTTTTCTCAACAATTTCTTATGATATAACCGTTATGAAATTGTTATAAAAATATATATAATCAGAAGAAAGCTTTTGAAAAGCCACTTGCAATTTGGTGCGCCACTGATGGATACTGCTTCATCAGTCGGTAGAATACAGAGATTTACTGGCCCTCCGATTCCGTCCGTTAGTTGGTATTGTTACATACTCCAATATTATAATTAATAGGGAACAGATAGTATAATATTCCGTTTTGATCTTGGTGTCTTATCCCTACCGTATGACATTTAATTTATCGAGTGTAGGTCATTTAATATGCCCTTTTAAACGAATCAAATTGTCACCATATTTAACTATAATTTTTGGTGAGGCAATGTAGGTATATAAATATAATAAAGATAGTGTGAATTAAAAAAAAAATTAAGGGACTGCTACTGGTACTTTTGGAGGTCATGGAGAAGTCGTACCGGTAAACGGTAAAGGTAAGAGTCCTACATCTTTGGGGGGCGGATGTAATTTGGGCGCTAAGAGATTAATGCACTTTTTACAACTTGTAAACTGGGCGCCAAGACCGAAGGGTCATTTTAATCCTATGTGTATTTTGGGCGCTAACCTACCTACCTAAAAATCTATCAACCCTCCCTCTAAGCTTCAAACTAAAAAAAAAACAAGAAAACCCAGGCACAAACCCGGTTGATCAAAGTGTAACTATGTATAAAAATATCAGAAAATAAGAAAAAAAAACTAAAAAAAAAACAAGAAAACCCAGGCCCCAACCCGGTTGATCAAAGTGT
>CAJUYH010001122.1:10718-51038 GCA_910591685.1 Galerucella tenella
AAAAAAAAACAAGAAAACCCAGGCCCCAACCCGGTTGATCAAAGTGTAACTATATATAAAAATATCAGAAAATAAGAAATAGAAAACTAAAAAAAACAAGAAAACCCAGGCCCAAACCCGGTTGATCAATGTGTAACTATGTATAAAAATATCAGAAAATAAGAAATAGAAAACTAAAAAAAACAAGAAAACCCAGGCCCAAACCCGGTTGATCAAAGTGTAACTATGTATAAAAATATCAGAAAATAAGAAATAGAAAACTATTGGGTTTTTCCAAATATTGGTGGTTAAATTATTAAGATAAGAGTTATTTTATGACTCGACCTACCTGCACTTCTTAGCGCCCAAAATACATATCGGATTATCTAACCTTCTTGGTCAGACAGGTACAGAAAGATGGTTAGCGCCAAATTACACCCGCCGTCTTTGGGTATCGTCACAGGTCATTTTTGGAAAAGTTTTCGCTAAAAAAAAGTTAAATCCATCGAAGAATAGGTATTCAAAATTAAGAGAACTACTATTTTTGTAAAATTTGAGTAATACTACTCAAACTATAAGTCAGTATATTGTCATAATATCATCACCACTTTGCAATATAATTCTGTTACGAACTCAGTCATTCAGAACCTGGTCCTGTCGCAAACTATGAATGCGACCTTTCTAGAAAGGTTTTCGAACAGGTAATGTTCGAAACTGTTCTCAAACAGCGTAGAAAGCGGTGAATTCCAGAAAGCTCTAGAGATTCGGGGGACTATATATACGCGGGTTTTCGAGTGAATCAAAAAAAGTTGTTCAGTATACAGTGAATCGGTAAACAGTTTCAGTATACAGTGAGTGAACAGAAAGTGAAAGTGTTGAAGATAAATTAGGACAGTTATTATACCGAGTGTAGATAAATTAGTAGACATTAAGTAGTGTGTATATAAATTAAGTTTATTATAGTGTGTAAGTGTTTCTTTAAAAAATCAATAGTATTAATTAGCCATAGTGAGTGTATAATTTTATCCCACGGTAAAAACTGTTTAAATAAATAAGAAAAAAACAATACAATTCTATAACACCCTGTATTTAGATAATTAGTGCGCTGGTTTTATAAAAAAATTTCTCAGATTTCCACAAATTCGTTATAACGGTTTTTAAAACTGAACGAATAATTTGTAGGGTACTTATTCTAGTTTTTGTAAATCTCTTAAAACGGCAATTTCGTTGTACGGTGACCTGATTTTGATTTGCAATTTATACTAACCGAACTGAAAACATCTACGAGATACCAAGCAACAGCCGAAAACGTATATATATACCTATATCGTAATTATTTCTTCGATAGGACGCGATACGCATTATCACTGCGGTGCATCAAACATCCTGCAA
Source organism: Galerucella tenella (assembly GCA_910591685.1). NCBI lineage: Eukaryota > Metazoa > Arthropoda > Insecta > Coleoptera > Chrysomelidae > Galerucella > Galerucella tenella. The sequence continues at coordinate 12,090 of CAJUYH010001122.1, forward strand.
GGCCATGGCCTTTCAAGCGCGCTTCGCCTGCTACGATCTTAGGTGATTATTATTTCAGTCAGTCGATGTTGCCAGAAAGTTGAAACGTAAAAATTAAAGTAGATAAAATATATTTCGTTGACTCGGTACCTGCAGGTGTAACGATTTAATAATAAAAGGTTATAAATTCCTTTGTATCGTAAACAATAACAGATCCTTAGTCGGTAAAATTTGGATATTAAAACTGAATATTATTTTACCAGTCAAATATTTCAGTTGTAAAATAATCATAGGTACTCCTTTCTATTAGGCATTATCTTTTCGAATAAACGAGTATGGAATTGCGCTATTGTTATTAACTATTATATAGGTACCTGCTGACCCTGCTGTGGGTTTTTCTCTGGAATCAATCATGTTGGTGTAATTAAGACGAAATATCTTGGAATGTAGTAGGTATACCTAATACATTTTATATGAACACTTCGATATCATTATTTTTAAAATATCGTGAAAATCCCTGAAAAGTTTTAAATTCCAAACCCATTTCTCAATGGCTCTACTCCATGTAGTATTTTGAACAGATTTTGAGCTAAGTAGGTATATTAGATTTAGCACCTAATATAGGACTTCACATAGGTACCTATAATTATCTATTTTTACAAAGATTATTTAGGTACCTCATTTACCTTATCTCATGAATTGGAATTGGTCAAATCTTGCTATTACTTACTACCAAGTAAAAATCATTTTACAAATGCGTTACGTGATAAATGCCAATAATTTATTTAAAAATAATCTTTGTGAAATTTGGCAATGAAGTTCTAAGAAATAATATATTTCGATTTGAGTGACACCTGTGAAATTTCTACCAATATAAGTAGTTCGATTGACAGTGTTCTGTATATTTGGAAGCCATTTTTAATCCATTTTCGGATCTCGACAGATTGCTATTGATCACAAATTACTCTTCTATTCATAACCATTCATAACTATCTCTACAATTTTTTGTCTTAATTTCCAAACCCAAAGAACCTCCACACGAGCCCATGTAGATATAGTCTGAACATGTATGTAGGTACAGTATAAGCATATTTTTTCAGAAAATCATCAATAATATCAAATACTTATTATAGACCTATGCTAATAAAATAGTTAGGTATTCATGTACCAAGTGATTCTTTATCGGACGAGTCTGAAATTATGAGACGAGCGAAGTGAGGCGAATAACAGGCGAGTCCGATAAAGACACTTTACTGACGTGGTGCATACAAAATTTTATTGCCAACTGCTCAGAATTCAGAATATAAAAAACTGAGGTCAGTGGCGGCTTGTGAACTTTTTAAGAGAGGAGGCTGGACATTGGACATAAAAATATACTCTATTCAGCGAATTAGTTTAACTTTTGCGCAGCGATTGTACCTGCAGCTACTTCAGTGACAAAATTAATTGTTGCCCAGCAAGAACCAACGTGGAGGTATAGGTTTCTCTTGCCAAAAATTTTTTTTGTTCACATAATTCATTGTGCATTGCTATTTTGTGAAAAAAATTATATTTCAGAACTAAGTTATCTAAAAGTGTATTGGAAAACTCTTTTGAAAAAACATTCGGTTAAGTTTTTATTCGTCAAGTCGTAAAACCTTGTAAAATTCATGTAAATAGGAAAATATAGGAAAATCCAATCTCAATTTGACCTTTAATAGTATCTAAAATTTCATAAAAAAGTTGTTTCTTGTCTACCAAATTATATGGTTTCCTCCTTTTCGCGGGAGGAGCCTCATCAGTTGGGAAATTTTCAAATAAAATATTAAAATGAAATTCTGTATTACGGAAACCTGAAATTTTATCAATGATATGCTTCCAACGCTCTCTTGAATAAATTGTATCGGTGAATTTATGTTGTAAAATTTGAAAAATAACATCAGTTTGTTCAAATATTAATTTAAAAGTGTCAAGAAAAAACAAAACTTAATTATTCCCGCTAATCATCTAAAATTCTAAAACAAAACAAGCACGCGCGAAGCCACGCTCGTATTCTGTATTCCGTAGTTCGTATTGGTTCGTATATCATCGCAACTGATGGAAGCTAAGCCTCCAGAGATGTTGCCATTTGCGCTTTTTTCACCGGATTAGCAATAGGACGGGTAGAAAAAACGGCAACTGTGTTGAGCAGCACGTGGTTTCGAGAGAAATGTATGTGGAGACTTGCCTCAGGGCACTGTTGTCAGATTCTAAAATAAGAAGTGAAAACGGGGAATTTATTGTGAAATTAAAAAATTTTAGATAAACGGGAAATAAAATGAAGAATAATCAACAACATATTTTTGGTGCTATTTGCTGGATAAATTATTGAGGAGGCTGAGCCTCCTTAGCCTCCTTCGAGGAGCCTCCACTGACTGAGGTATATTTCATAGCATTTTATTATGACAAAGTAAACAGCACATATAGAACAAATTGTTATATTTAAATTGAAGGTACACCCTGAAGCATTATAAAAGTTAATTCCTGAAGTCAAAGAAGTTCCAACAATAATTTGTTATAAATAAATCGCAAGAAAACTATTATCGAGCCGTAATAGGGAGAAGCGTGACACTGACAGATGATGATTTTCGAGTAATGTCAAAGTCAAAATACTTTGCCAGACGCATATGTAAACTGTTTACTTGCGGAAATCAATCTGATAATTGACGGTTTTACTGACGGTTGGCGATAAAGCATATTTCCAAAAAAACAAAAGTTATTTTTTTATATTTATTTTATCACTTAACACATTGACGGACACCTACTTACATTCTTCTGACCAAAACAACGCATTGGAAAATATACTGTATTGTAGAATATGTACAACTATTATTTTCAGAGGTGATTAATCGGCTTATTATCGATGTTATAAGCCAAATAAAACAATGACGGTAGGAACCGTCTCTGTCCCACCAGGCAGAAAAATTATGTCTGATGGGACAAGACGGCTACAACCGGTCGACGTAATTTCACATGAAATAGTTTTATTATGAATTCAGAACATTATAAAATAACTATTGAACAGAAGAAATCAGTTGTTTTCTTTATGCCACCTTTCAAAACACGGTCCAGCGCAAAGGGGTGGAGTGTCTTGGCATGTCTTACATCTCCAATGGGTTTCTGTCCTCTTTTTCTCTTTTGAACACTGTTTACATCGTAGGTAATAAAACTTTCTACTATAGTTGTCTGGCCTTGGTATAAGTTCTTGAAAGTGTTGGGATGGTGCACGAGTAGCAGATTGAGGTCTTGGACCAGTAGGTTGGTGTATTGGATTCAACTTGACAAGAAAGCGGCCATCCTTCAGGTTGTTATCAATACTTAACAGCGATCTAATAAGAGCTTCTCTGTATTGTATATATCTCTTTATTTTTGTGTTTTGTGTCACTTTTCTGTACAAGAAATAGGAATTCCAAACTGTTATATCCAATAAGTGAAAAATAACTTTTTTATACCAGTAAATTGTTTTTCTAGGACACGAATAATAGGATATCATTTGGTCGGAGCGATCGATCCCAGACATAAATTTATTATATTCAATAATTTCCACTGGTTTTCTACGTATTTGATTGTAACGATTTCTGGCCTCAGCTAAAGTAGGATGATGAGCAGTTGTTAAGCAAAGAACATCTCTCTTGTCCTTCCACTTCGAAACGTAAATCTTTCCTTGACGTTTCCAGATGTGGTCTCCTTTTCGAAGACGTTTATTCACAACTACTTTTGGGTTTCCTCGTCTATTAGAGCGAAGGGTACCTGTTACATGTGTCTGATTCTGCAACAATCTATTGGCAAGTGTGATACTGTTATAGTAATTATCCATGAATAGGTGGTATCCCTTATTTACATATGGTTGCATTAGTTTCATAACAACACGTTCCAAAATTGTCATATTATTATCTGGCCCGTTTTCTCCCTGACCTTTATAAATATCTAGATTCAACACATATCCGTCATAAGAACAAAGTTCATAGAATTTGATCCCGTACTTTGTTTTTTTATTCTTCATGTAGGTTCGGAATGAAAGCCGTCCACGGAATAGTAGTAAAGACTCATCCAGAGATAACTCTTTAGCTGGAGTATAAGCGTCTTGAAAATTTCTAAGACATATATTCAGTAAGCTTCTAATCTTTTTAAGTCGATCATTGGCGTCAGGATTTTCGGCTCCACCGTGCACAGAAAAACACCGTAACAATTGTTCAAAACGCCTTCCAGTCATCATCGAGGAAAATATTGGATGGTAATTCAACGGGTCCAAACTAAAAAGTTTTCTAATATTCTGGACTTTGATCTGACCCTGCAATAAACATAGACCAATAAACTTCTGCATTTCATCCCGAGTTGTCTCTTTGAAAGAGGAACTTCTTGAATTTCTGGTTTTAGGGCGTGCTTGGCTAGTTAGGGACTTTCCATAATTATTTGTGGAATTCACCAATAACTCCATTATATCGTTATTCCATAGTTGATTGAATATTTCATATGGCGACGAATTCAAATCACCATATAACTTGACTCCTATTTGTGTATGATCAAATAGGAAGTCGTTTATACTTGCAGTATCACTGTTCCATGCATCAGTTTCATCAGTTTGTTCATTGTCTCGTTCTTCATCAACTACGTCTGCGTCTGAATCCAGTACTACAGAAACATTTTCTTCGGAGTCTGATTCTTGACTAACTTGCGCAGAAACGTTATCTCGCAAATTAGGAATTTCTCGAACCTGAAAGCCCGTATCAAAAAATAAACTCAAAAAAAAAATTTCCTGAAACTCACCTCTGGTTCAATATTACTGTCAGAAGAATCTATTTCATCTTCTTGAGGGCGATAGGAGTTATCTGCTTCCGAATCAGACGACATATTATTATAGTGGTCACACTCATCACTGTCTATTTCTTCAAAAAGTTGCATTAAACGTTTTTCTTCATTTGAATCCATTGCAAATTCCAACAAAAAATACTTTGGACATTTATCACTTCTTTTACTCTCAAATATCTATTCAAACGAAACCAATCTCAAGATAACTACACGTTTCGCAGTCGTTCTATAGTTTCTTTTATTCATACATAAACAATGCACACGACACCACACCGCCGTTTATAAACCCAACTGCATTACTTGGTGTAAGATGCCTAATTCATATGCAATCAACATTACGTTTATGTTTCGTGGGACACTAAAAGTGTCTTTAACGAGTATTTACTAGGAAACATGCCTGCTTCAACCGGTCTGTCCTATAACACGAATTATTTTTTGACGGCTGCAGCAGGTCTGTCACAGCATACCTGACGGCTGTAGCAGGTCTGTCCGTCAATGTGTTAAAATCAATGAACATTGATTATTCCATATAATATTAGTTCAATTCGGTTTCAATATCCTTTGGCAAAATCAATAGTTGCTGGTATTGTTAAATTACATTCATAATATTTTAGATTAACTTTGACTAGTTCTGCCACATCTTTTGCTCGACTACTTCCTGCTATATGAGGTGTTATTATTACCTGAAAGTTTAACAATTTTTGAATGATGAAATAAAACACTTCAATTTGTTTAAATCTTCATTATATTTGAAGATTTAAACAAATTAAAGTGTTTTATTTCATCGTTTAGTATGGATTTTCATCAAGTAAAAGCCTCATCTATTCAATTGATAATTTTTCCTACTTTTTTAGTATTGGAGAGTTCTCTCTATTAGTTTGCTACTCACATTTGTCATTTCCCAAAGCGCACTGTCACTCCTCAATGGTTCCTCTTCAAAAACATCCAATATTGCTCCTGATATCCATTTATTTCTTAAAGCAGTCACCAAACATTCTTCGGATATTATAGAACCTCTGCCAATGTTTATAAAAACAACATTTTTATCTTAAATTGAATAAATATGTAGTTGACTACATTTTTTTATTAAATGGGAATCTTTTTGAAACAAACTTACCTTTACAATTTTTTAAATTGTCTCCATTCAACATTCCCTTGGTATCTGGAGTATTGGGTAAAATGTTAACAATATAATCACAGCTTTGTAAAATCTGGGGTAAATCATTGAAGTATTTTGATACATGTTTAAAATCTTCTAAATTAATAGATTCCTTTCTACCATATCCATACACTACTGCTCCCATGTTATTCAATGTTTTGGCAACTAAAAATTATAGGGCCTGCAGCAAATACCACCAAGTGAATTCATACTCTTTTGTCCTTACCTCTATTCCCAATACTGCCTAATCCTAAAATCCCTACAGTTAAATCAAAAATAGCTCTATAATTATCTATACTTTCTTCCTTAACCCACTTCTTCATTATCTGGTTGTTTCTTATTTCAAAAGCTTTTCTCTCAAAATTAACAATATTTGACACAACATATTCACTCATTAGATTCCCAAAGTGATCACCAGTAAACCTGGAGATTGGGAAAGTAGGAGGCTTAGATTGGTCAACATTTTTCAACAGTGTTTCTACACCTGCCCATGTTCCTTGGACCCATTTTGCTTCAGGTAAATCATAAATGTAAGGTGCTATTAAATCAAAATCTGCAATGATTATGTGCGACTCTCGAAGCTTTTTGTCTGTATCTAAAAGAGAGATGAGATCCAGTTGCATATATGTGTGAATATATTGGGGTAATATCTCAGGTAATATTCACTCAGACCTATAAAATGTATTGAGCCCCCTGTGAATGGAGGTTTCTTTTTCCATCCCAAATTCTTCTTGCTCTCCTCCTGCCCAATCAGAAAGTGTCCTATTAGAATACTTGTCAAAGTGCAGAATTACTCTGGCTTATGCAGTTATTTGTTCTCATCTTGTACTCTTGTAGTTTTACAGGAGTATATTTGATTCTCTTGGCACTACAAGATCTTTATTGTTGGGTCTGATGATGTCAATAGTGGCAATACTGCAGCACTAAAAATGTGATTCATATAATTTCCTAACCACTAATCTTCTAAATTAATCAGTCCTTTACAGGCAGTACCAGTCTCAATGGTGCTGATAAAAAAGGGTTCTGGTTTCTGGTCCTCAAAAGGTTGTTTCAACCCCTCTCATTTCCAAATTATCTACTCTTTTATTTCCTTCAATCCCAGTGAGTACTGGAGCCTACAGTAAGCTTGCCATAGCTCATTGAGTTTCCTAGACACTTTCATATAGACCTCAGTACTTTGCTTAAGTATCATCTCACATCCATGATAATCCAATCTTCTATATAGGTATCTTATCTATATTTAATTGGGTTCACTTTTCAGTAAGTGAAAAGTAAATTCGGAAATGTTTAAAATGTTTTGGAATGTAAAATATATACAAACCTGCGTTTTTTACTTCATAAAAATTCAAATTCGGTAATATTCGTTGTAGTTCAGGTACAATATTTTTTATTCTACTTAAAACAGATATTGAAGATTGCATATTAAAGGAGTGTCTATATGGATAAATGTGATTTTATAATGATTATTTATAAAAATTATTGAGGTCTTGATCATGTCTTGAGGGTTATCTCTGCTTGAGGTTATGTTATGATCATAGATAACATAACACTGAGTTATGATCAGTGTTGCCAACCCGAAATTTTAAAAATCGGTAGGTCTGCTGGTGAAAAATCGGTAGAAATCGGTAGATTTGAAATAAGGAGGCACAAAATTTTCGCTACTCGATGAGCCCGACATAATTACGTTACCGTCGTTACCAAATGAAAGGAAAATGAATAAATGTCTGTGACCTGTGTTTTGCTTCATTTGGTCAAAGCTTACAAAATAAATATGTTTCTCTGAAAGGGGTCTGATGCTTGTTTTTTTTTTGTAAACGGGCGCCACACTTGGCCACACTCATAAATAGTGTTTACGACTCGCTTTTGTTGTCAATAACGAGACCGCTAGCAAAGATTACAGAGATCTTTGCCGCTAGCAAGAATAAAATCAATTGATAAAAATAGTATGGTCAGGAGAAAATTATGAGATTGTTATGAATAAACAAGTACTTAACTAAGATAACTTAATTTTATATCCAAGCTGTTAGATCAAATGGCTGAATATCAGATTGCTGGTTGAAAGGCGCTGTTTCCAAAATAAATATAAGATATTTGATATTTCACTTGAAGGCGGTTTGGTTTTTTTTTTTTAACGGGCGCCGCACGCCGCACTCATCAATTATGTTTACAGCTCGCTGTTGTTGTCAATAAAACGAGACCGGTAAAGCAGAATCATAGAAAAGTGTGACACATGAATTGTATGTGATTGATACACTAGCATTACCGGCATATATTGCCCGAGATCCGAAAGAGTAAAAGTTTTTACAAACTTCAACACTTTAAAATCGGTAGATAGGTGTCACAAATCGGTATATCGGTAGATTACTTCGAAAATCGGTAGTTCTACCGATAAATCGGTAGGGTTGGCATCGCTGGTTATGATGAATGATGATCCTTGAAATATGTAACTCGAAGCTCGATTGTAAAATTTTTAAATGAACTCGAACATAGTATATCGATTATTAGCTCAAGCAAAGATAAGCACATGATAAGCATACCACCATATATGCATAAAAAAGAGATAAATAGCTTTAAATGAATCTAATGCATTGCGCCATCTATTCGGAAAGCTCTGAATGTCTTAAAATCTTGACAGCTGCAGCTGCCTGTGTCAATAATTTCTAAAGTACTTTTATTAATTTTTGTATAAGTGAAATATTTATGGTAATTGAAGAATTTTGAGAAGTAAGAATAATTTATATAAAAGACTGTACTTGTTTCGATTCATTCAAACTCAAACGAGGGGTATAGAATTTAAAAATATACCTAAAACCTGAAATCTAGGGAGAGTAGTCAAAAATAAAATCCGCAAATATTACTAGGAAAATAGTAATTGCAAAAGTATAGATAAATACTCTATTGCAAAAGAAATCATAAAGTAATATACCTCTTTGTGGTATGGTTCATGGAAGGGATTTGCTTGTTCTGCAGAATGTTATGGTCAGGTAAAAAGCTACAGAAATCTGCCCCGTTTCCCCAGCTAGTTCGAGCCCAGTCGTCAATCCACACTCGTTGATTGAACTTTGTAGTTTCATCCTTTTTACTTTTCGTAGTGTTCTCTCTCTAGCAACATGGCAGACATCTCAAAGGAAGATCTTCGTAAAGAAATTGCCGGTAAGTGGTATTTTTTCAATATATTTTATACTAGAAGCTACAATATTCGCAAAACTAAGTTTGTAATTTTTTTTTTTACAATTTTTCTTAATGGATTTTCATAGGTTAACAATCAAAAACAGGCATTTTACTCTTGCACCAATATTCTCTTTACACTACGTATAAACAATGGCTGAACGACGCGATACTGGTATAAGTAGTAATATGATAAACTAAATTTTGATTTTTCTCTGAAAATACTCTTCGAATTGAAAAATGCTAGGGACAAAATCGATGTATAAAATTATTTTGGATTTTCGTAGGAGTTTTTCTCTCCAATTTTCTAAGCATTTAAAGAAGTTATTGGTCAAAATGAGGTAGTTGTTTGGCCGAACTTGAGAGAACACGATCGACTTGGCGTATGTTTGTTTGCGTACAAAATAAAGTTTTATGTGGATTTGGAACAACGACATAAAAAATTTGTATTGAATAAAATGTAGTTGATACATTAATGAATATTTTTCCTCGTTTCACATTATGTAAATACTTATTTTTTACTGTATTAAACTACTATAGAAATATGCTATCTTTATCCTGTGTAGATGTAGGTATGTTGTAGCTGCTTCCATTTTATAATGTTGGCTTGGGTTGTGGTTTTGATTAAATGTGAAATTGAATATTTTTGCAGATTTTTCGTTGTTTATTTACACTTAGTTGAAATGAAGTAAAATTTTATTAAAATTGGGTATAAAAATTTATAATATGGAAAAAATAGTCTATAGTTTTTTTTGTTGTAATTCTCACTATTGATTTATTAGGCGTGATTTGTTGTGATTTAAGGACAAAAAGGGTTGGTTTTAATGTTTTTAGTGAAAAATTTGAAAATTTCTAAAAAAAAATAATATACGCATGCGCCGTACAAGTACCGCGAAAACTGACCTCCCGCGCTCGAAACAAAGCATATTGGGGGAAGCAGGGCAATAATTCAACACGTACTCGTACTATATTTAAATATTATTCAAAACGTTCAACTGCTTTTAGTTGTTGTATTGTATAACCATATTTGCATTATAAAAAATGCATGTTGTATTAATATTTTAATAACACTCATTTTTCTTCTTTAGCCATCCTCAAAGATGCCGATCTATCATCAACGTCTGCCAAAAAGGTTAGACAAGAACTGGAAGAAAAATTGAGTGCTAATCTGCAATCAAGGAAGAAAGAAATTGATGACCTAGTCATGGAATTTGTTAGTTCAAAGCAAGAAAAGAAGGGCAAGGGAAAGAAGGGAGATTCTGAAGAAGAAGAAGAGGAGGAGGAAGAAGAAGATGAGGAAGAGGAGGAGGTATGTAATTATTTCAAATTAATTTTAAATTTCTTAGTGTGAAATGGTTAATATTGTGTTATTTATGAAAGGAACCATCCGAGGACGAAAAGAAGAAGAAACGTGGTTCAACTGGAAAGAAACCAGCAGCAAAGAAAGCCAAGAAAGGATCAGATGACGAATCGGCTAGTGAACAGAGTGACGGCGATTCCGAAGAAGAGTATTCACCCAAAAAGTCTAAACCAATCAAGACACGCAAATTACCTCCCAAGAAGAAGAAGGGTTCAGAATCTGATTCAGATGAAGATTGGGGTAAGAAGAAAGGCAAAAAAGTAAGTATACTAATAATAAGCTCATTGTATATATGTCAAGTCACTTGGAAAATATTTTGAGGATAATAATAGGTAGAATGCTTGAAAATATGTCCATCGTGAAGAAAAAATATTGTTTTAATTTCAGGTTGTGGTGAGCTTTCACTTCTTGATAAAGTAACTAGGAAAAATTGAATACATTTGAATGCATATTATGAACCTTTTAAATTCAAATTATAAAAAATACTACAATTTGAGGCAACATTAAATTCTCATCACTATTAAATTTAATTAGATTTATTTTGCTTTGAAAATGCAGTTTCTAAAATATTCTATTTCATTGGAACTTCTACTATCACTTAATAAGGAACAAACTGTGTAGTTACATCGAAATTAGCATACAGGGTGTGCAAACTTTGCCAAAAATATGTGTTAGGTTTTTTTTTATTCAGTTAAATGGCTTTGGCAAAAACCAATTAGCCAGATCAATTTTTAGTTATTTATGTCTTGAAATTTCTTGTTACACAGTTTTAACAGCATTGACATCGTTTTGTTAATGGTTAGTAATTGTGTATTCTGTTGCTCTGTATAATGAAACTTTTTTTATTATTTTTTTTTCTTCCGTTGACACACTTACAATTTGTTCCGTCACAATATTGCTTATTAGAATTTACAATTTTATTTTGCATCTGATTAAATGTTGATATAAGTATACAATAATATGTTAGTGTTGTTGCTAAAGTTTTTGTTGACGGGAAAATTACATTTGTGTTCAATTAGGTCTCCATACAGTTGGTTAATGCTGTCCATATCTAGCAAGATAATAATTGTGAGAATAGATAAAAACACACTGTTTGTCTGAGATATGGATACCTATTATTATGATAAAGGTTCTATAGTGGTACCGAAAATTAATTTTTTTTATTGTCTGCAGGGCGGCGGTGGCGGAGGAAAAAAAGGCGGTAGTGGTTATACAAAAGTAATGACTTTATCTCCCGAACTAGCAGCTTTAGTAGGTCAAGAATCCATGGCTCGACATGAAGTAGTGAAGAAAGTATGGGCGATAATCAAAGAAAAAGATTTATACGATCCGAAAAATAAACAGTATGCCATTTGCGACGACGCATTGATGAAGGTAATCGGAACGAAACGTTTCCGCACTTTCGGTATGATGAAATACCTGAAGAACCATTTTATCAGCTAAATTACTTTTAGTATTTTCCACCGACTAGCGTCCACACTATCATTTTCCTATATTATACTCTCTCTCTATTGCGAGTAAATTTATTAAAAAGTAGTTTGGTGTTTGTATTTCGAACGCGTTAGTCGGTATCTTTTTCAAAAAAAAATAAATGTTGAATAGAGAATTTGGAATATTTTTATTGTAAGCCGTTTAGAACTGACTTAGTTTTTAGGTTTTAATAATCACAAAGGTTTTTTTTATATTTAAACACTCTGTGTATCAGACTTACCGTAATTGCGATGTATAATTTGTGCACTTGTAAATGTTTTGTCAAAAAAAATGTGTATGAAGTATGTGCAGATTTTTATTAAATAAAAGTAAACGATACTTCTTGTATTTTTATTTATCCAACTTTTTTTCTTTATCGTAAAATATAGAAATAAAACTCGTATAAACGGTTTCCCTTTTTTTTTCACCGCATCAACCTCTAGGGTTATGAGCGGGGGCAAATTGTGACTACATGAAAAAACATACAATAGTTCTTATATTTTAAAATAGAGATTGGAGTCTTTCAGAAATTGTGAGTACTTTTTCAGAGTTTTCACTTAACGCGCGTTTCATATTAGGTGGGATGTTGTTAACTGTTCTTCTAACACTAAAACTTGCACAATCCAACAGTACAAAGTTTTATGGTTAGAGGCACATCACATATTAAACACTGCTTTGGTGGTTCTTTATTGAATAAATGCTGGTGTGTGATGGCTGAATGTCCTATTCTTAACCTGTTTACAACAACCTGGTCTTTTCTGTTCAGTGGAAGTGTCAATCTGGATTTTACCGATGGCATGATTTCTGTAAGTAATGAATTGGTTTCTTCCCATTTTTTTTGCCAGATATTCCATACAAAATTCTTTATAACTGGTTTGAAATCGGAAACTGGAATTTTTTCAAAAAATGGTAGATTTTTGCTGCTTACAGAATGTCGTGCAATTTCATTGACTTTTTCATTCGATGGTATGCCTACATGAGAAGGAACCCACAGGAACTCTACTTTAACGTGTGTTTTCTGGAGTCTGTAAAGTTCTTCTTTAATATTTAAGAGTATTTGGTGAGTGGGAAATAGTTGTTTTATTCCTAAGAGAGCACTGTAGGAGTCTGATATTAATAATAAGTTTTTGTTTGGCTGTTTGTAGCTTGTCAAAGCTTCAAGTATAGCAAGTAACTCTCCTGTATAAACTGAACAGTGAGCATTTAGCATGATTGCATAACTGTTAGTATAATTGTAAGAATGCTGATGCAATTCCGTTTTCTGATTTAGATGCATCCGTGAAAATATCATAACCAGTGAAAACGGTTTCCTTGATACAGGGAGTTGATTCCAAACGTTTTAGTATCTATCTACACATTACAGACATGGATTAAATATAAACTAGATACTTACCGAGTATTCGAAAAATTTTGAAAAGGGAGATCTACAGTTTGTGCGGTTACATTATGCGGAAGGGGTATAAACATTTCTTCGGAATACATATACAGTGAAAAATAGTTATTTTCCTAACTAGTGCGGAAAGTGATACTTTCCCGCACGCGACTGCAGTTGACCCGAACGACACGAAGCGGAGTTCGGGCAAGCGGTCAAGGGCGGGAAAGACACTTCACGCATGACTTAGGAACATTATTTTTTCTACGACCGTATATACAAAAAAGTATATCAACCCATTTTTCAAAATTTATTTTATTTTAACATACATATAAAAAACTTGGACCAAAAACTATTATTATTATTATTATTATTATAAATATTAACATTAGAAACACAATTTGTTGCATTCTGTGAATTACTTAAAATTGCCGGTCCAGTGGAGTTATTTGGTGTTAACTGGTGAGTGAATGACGTTGATGAGGATGGCATCGTTTGCAGGTCACATAAAGATGACGATGAGGGTGACGGCAACAATTTTAAGTCATTTGTAGATGAAAGAATTTCATTTGATATATTTTTCTTATATCAAACCCGGGTGGTTTGATAGTTGTTTTGTGACACTACTATAAAGAATTTACAAAATATTTTCATTATTTTATATTTTCAGAAAATTAAAAATGCAACAAAAAGCTGGAAAACATGTTGATTTTATTTGATGGACTATTCATTCACCTGGTGTAAGAATAGTTATAACTTCCGAAGTAAAAAACTATCTAATAAGGTCAAAATTTGCATAATTTTACTTTCACGCACTAGTGCGGGAAAGTGACACTTTCAAAGCTAAAATGCGTGCGGGAAAGTGGGTTAAAGCGCACGGTAGTAGAAAAAAGTATTTTTTCCACTACTAGCTGTGAAGTTGACAATTATTGCTTCTTCTAGCTTCTAGCCAACTGAGAGGTTGAATTTCTCTATGAGTGGTTAATAATTCTCTATTATTAACCTAGGTCAATAATGGACAAATTCAAATATTTTGATAATTCAGGGATGGTAGTTCAACAAAAATTTGTGCAACATAATTTTGTATACCCAAGAGATCTCCCCCAAGGAGCTGTGAGACCTGGTCGTTGGTGGGGGAGCCGAGTAGCTGTTCCTTCTCAGAAGGAATACGTGAAACCAAGGACAGCTCAACGGATTCCTGTGAAATGCAGAAATCCGATATCAGGATCTTCAGCGTGGAGAGTGGACTGTTGTCCCGACGAGTTTGCTGATAGCCGGCCGATGGCCGGAGTCAGCGGGGTCGTCGGAACAATAGACTGCTTGTGGAAACCTGCCTGATATAAACCGTATCTAGTGGAAGGTGGTTGATGAGGTATATTCACCAGATGTGGGGGCTTGCCTTAAACAGCTGGCCAAGTGGAAGGTGACCACAATAAAAACCCTCCAAGTCAAGGTGGAACAGCATATGCCGAGGACTGAGTGGTCAAGGGGAAGCTTGATCGTTAATATGCGGACTCTGGATACCTGGGGACATCCAGTTTAAATACCCTTACTCCTGCATGCGGGGCTATGCAGGAGTGGACCTTGTGCTTCCCTAGCTACTCGTGGGATCAACCATGGATAAAGAAAAAAAAAAAAAAAAAAAAAGAAACCAAGCGGGCATGCACCGCAACCGGGCACAAGTCGGAGCAATGTATCCACAGTGCCCAAAAATACAGCAGCATCTTCCTCACACGCGAGCAGACCTCGTGTTGAGGAAGTCAGAGAAAAACAAGAGAGGAGAAAGACAGGGGCACCTACACCCTCAACCTCCTCAACTGGTGGAAGTCTCCGGGAGAAATCCTGGACGAAAAAGAAGCCCCCCCCCCAAAAATACCCAATTCACATCCACAAAACAATACTAATGTCAAGTTGACAGAGAAGTGGTAGTAAAATGGCGAAACCGATACCACTTTTATGACAGGCGTAGCGACTCCTCTTAATACTAGCTCCATGGAGTAAAAGCTTCTCGTGGTGCGTTAGTGAATTATTTTTAATTTTTGTCTTATTAGTGGATGACATTGTATTATACAACATGGTTGGGAAGACATTTATAAACCTCGCACTTTATTCCGCTCGGGGCCAAGCCCCTCGCGAAATAGTCTTTGTGCTCGGTCATTAATAAGTCTTCACCACCTTGGTGTATAATATACCATTTTTATCAGGACACACGAATAATTGAAAGGCATTGGAATGTAAAATGCAAATAATCGGGGTGAAATTCCTCCCGAAAATACCTGGTATCACTCAAGATATTTTCAAAATAATGTATAATACGGTAGTATGACGGTTTAGTTTCCTCCGTTCAGAGTTTCCGCTATGAGTTTTCGTACTAAACTAAGTAAAATATAGGTAGGTGTTGGTAATTTGGTTCCCACTAGTTAGTTAATTAGATATCAATTTAAGATATGCTTGCCAATAATATGTAATTTGGTTCCCATTTCCAAAAGGGTCATTGGTAATATCGTTCCCGGGCATTCCTGTATTGGAGGTACTACCACTACCTGATAATCTCTTATTTGTTTTGTTATAGTTTACAGGAAAGTAATGATCTATTATCATATTGACATCACGATTTCCAGTAAGAGACCCTAAAACCGCAATAAACCATAGGCGGACATTGGAATTTAGGCAGGATCATTATTAATATAAATCAATTGTATCGCAATTCTCCAAAAGTTAATAAATATGGACAATAAGTAGGATATCTAAACGTGGAAACCCATAGACTTATAAATACCAGAGACAAAATATTTCATTGATAAAATGCTTTTTAAGGCGATCTATTATTGTTTTAAAAAAAGCTATAAGTGCAAGAAAGAAAGCATAGTCCTTGTCGGGCGCGTGCTCAAAATGACAACAGTGTAATTGGGCTGTTGATTTTCATCACCAGTGGGGTACGGTTCAAAATCTACCATCAATAATTAAATATACTACGTTTTTTTATTGGATCATGATTGCAGGATGTAATAAGGCAAGGAATGTGAGAAATGTTTTATTGTCATTCAAAATTTACAAAAAATGTATAGACAAATCGATAAACAAGTTAAAACGTGAAAAAATAACAAAATAAAAGAGTGATATGGGTATATAAATGAATAATGAATTGAAATACTTATATGTATTTATTTATCCAGTTTTAAAATAATACCTAGTACAAGGTACTCTAAACCATATACCAACATTGGTAGTCACAGCTACTTGTTTGGTGACTACTGGTGCTTAAGAAAATTGAATTCATTTCATTAGATATCAGGTTAATCATTCACATTTGGATTGAATAGTTCAAACTTCGCAACTTTTAAGCGATATTAACAATATAAATATTCTCACTTTAATATAAATATGAACAAATGAAAAATATATAAAAAGCACACAAAATATGAAAATTTGATAACTTATGATGTACTAGTAGACTGTCCTGTCCGAATGTTAGACTGTCCGCTATTCCTTTGGGTGTCATATTTGATTTCAACAATAATACAAATCTATGTGGTTTTCACAATGAGTCTTACATTTTTCAGATAATGTATTTTGTATACTAATTTGGTAGTGGTTTATTTAATTAACACCAAGAGACACCAAAACCCTTCTTCTACACCTCTGATATTTACAAACACTTATACCACGCCACTCCACTAAAAAGATAACCTCACCTACCTATGAAAAGTTAAATTTGGGTTTAAATGTTCCACTTACTTACAGACAACACAAGAATTTACCATGGTTGGCCAAACAAAGTAAAATTTCCACAATAAGTACTGAAAAACCCCTTATAATAGTGAAGTAAGCACTAAAAGAGCTATATCACTTCGGCAACATAGCAAAACTACGCGTATACTATTAGTCATTCAATAAAGTACTAAAACATATGGGGTGTTGCCAAAGCGCTGTTTTGTACTTATTGTTCGTTTTTAATTTAGGAATATTTGCAAAGCTTAGTGATTATTAAGTAATGTAAGGATCAATCAATTCAAAATTGAATGGTCTATGGAAGTTTTTATTCAATATATGCATTATAAAAGCAGTGTTCTCCAGTTCTTTAAATATACCTAAATTATTTCAACATTATGGAGATCTGTCAACGACGCAATCTGGAGGGAGAGAGATAAAATTGAAAGATAGAATCATAGTCTCCATGGATAGAATGATGATTGATCGCCTCAAAATGTAAACAATGTGGTCTCCTTTATATTATAAGTCTATGTGGAAACCTATACATAAAAATTACGCGCCCTTAAAAAACCTACTTATACCAGATAATAGTACTCTCATAGGCTCCGCTCAATCGCATCTTGCGTCTTGAGTAGATGACAATTTACTTGATTTAATGGGTGGAGGTACGAGAATAGTATACTGTCTAGTATAAATAGAAGAAAACACAATTCATAAATTAACAAGCTAAATAGGTACTTCTAAACAGCATGTATGTTTCCTTCATAACTCGAAATACATTGTAAACATGCATGCATTAAGGTTAGTCGCCCAATTATCACAGAACATATCGATCCCGGTATAGATTTGTCATATTACAGTTAACAGAAGAAAACAAAAGCCCCGAAAAATATGCGAACTAAAAGAAATCAGGAGCTAATGTTAAGGAGTATACGTTAGTAATTAAAAACGAGTAGTTACTGCAGCTTCAAGCAAGTATAGTTCAGAGTAGAGATTCGATGAAAATCAAAATTCAAAATAATGTAAACAAAAATGATAGGTTACGAGCTGGACTACGGTTGAAACGTTTAACCTCGATTCTACCTTGGGTTAAGATTCATAATAAAACAATTGTCGGTTGAATTTAAATGTCTGTCAACGGCGGGTCAACCGAACATTATAAAACCGACCCTTACATCAATACTAGAGTGGAATAAAAAGCAAAATTTTCAGAAATATTGTATTTTTTATAAATACAATCTTTGGTATATGTACAAAAAATATAATAAATGCATAGTCTTGCATACAATTTGCTGCAATTAAATCCTAGAGGAAATTCAATAATTTAGAACACATGTAAATAAAGACTAGTATAATTAAACCCACATATTATCATTACATTCATCAAGGCACGTTTAGTATGCTCGAATCAGCATCGCAAGTGTCAATCTATTGAGAAAATTTCGCGAATCTGATTCATAGTAAGTCATGACTCAGAGCGAGTCACCAGTATTCGCGAGGCAGCCATGGTTAGCCAATATCCATAAGAGCATTTCAATTGCGCAGAATCGTGCAGTCTAAACGCGCATTTAATCTCTAATTCTATATGTCCAATCGGGTACGTTTCCCCTATATATTATCTGCATAAACGTTGAAGCTAAGTTTTCTCTTTAGAACATTATTTTGAAATAAATTTAGTTATAGGTACATAGTATCAATTCGTTTCTAGAATAATAAGAGGAGTTTAATTGAAAAGGAAGATATCATTCCAATCGACCCAAAAAAAAAACAGAAATGATTTCAAGTATTTTTTAGCGAGCTATTGTATGTTTCCTAATTAACACCCAGTATTCTAGAAATTAAGAACGGCATTTGACTCAATATTAAAAAAAACTTGAAAACATAGTCTTTATACCAATAAACACAATGAATCACTTACGTTATACAGGGTGTCCCTTAAAAATATTAGATGGAACCTAAAGAAGTATGATATCAACAACTATAAATATCTAAAACGTCAATGAATTTGGTTAAAAAAATAAATTCATCGTATAAAACAAATGAAATTTTCATTGCAGTAATATACTTTTTTTATATATCTACGTAGAAAATTATAAACTATATTATATTATGTTTTATATATCACAAAATATTAAAATGTGGATTTAACTACTACGACTTATTATTATATAAATATTCAACGCCTGGAGTTACAAATTATTATATACATATACAATAACGAAATTTCAACAATATGCAGATATTTTTTATTATGATGATAATTAAACTTCGTGTAACGAGGGTAATTTGATAGGTAAGTGAAACTCTGCTTCATTTTAATTTTACGAATGACATTTGACGTTATCATTTCAAGGTAATTGATGTGAATGACAACTTTTAGACAAATGCTAAGTCAACACAATTTTAATTCTTTTCATTTTCGCTTAATTATAGGTTTCAGCTTTTAAACATACCTACTGAATGACAAAACTTGCACATAATTTGACAACAGTATATTAACACATGGCAGTTTATTGACTTATCAAACTGCCCTCGTATTTACTCATGACCCAGAAGATACTATTTTCCCCTGTACTGGTATAATAACAATATCTACGAGTTAAATTCCGAGTCTGAGCTTACATAGTCCACGTATAAAAACTTTGTCGATATTAAACAAATTTTTTAGGCAATACAATAAAAAATTTCATATTCATCAAAATTTCGTGTACATTATGGTTAATTTGCAATTATCGATTGCCTAATATGGATTTGTAAGTAAATTTTGATTCGACAAGTAAAAATATAAAACAAAGAATATATTCGACAAAAAAAACATCTAGAATAATTGATGCCTGTTGAATAGGAGACTTTTTTCATGGACTCTCAACTACTAATGGTGCTACACACCGCAATATCATAAATTACGTATTATTACAATAAGTTATGATCCAGTGAATATTTTTTAATTTCCTGTGAATAATCTCAACATATTATTGAGCAATTAATGATAACATATTCCAAAACCAACGTGTACATCTCCATAAACATAATTCAAATTGCAAATTAGATTTTTATAAATCTTATATAGCTCAGGAAACTATGAAAAAACTATCGATTTTCAAAAATGTCAATAGGCGATCAACGCTTGCAAATTAACATATTTCATCTCGTCACAAAACGCGTCATTACATTCAACTAGCGCTACTTTTATTTTCGAACTTTTGTTGCAGCGAAGCAACATTCGAATTCGATCTAGCTGCATTTCGAACACCCGCCGAACCTTTAGCACTGTTACCAACATCAGAATTGTTTTTACTAAGTTTATTAACTACCACTTCACTTTTCTTCTCGTGCGATTTGAAACTTACTGGTTTGAGGCTGTTTTTATTTTTAGATAAGGGCACTGTAGGTTTAGCACTTGCTATAGTTGGTTTTTTACTAACGGAACCACCTCCTAATACGTCAGGAGGTTTGGAGGAATTGGTGTTGCAGCTGGTTACTAAATCGGGACTGTTCGTTACCGAACGATTGGACTTTTGTACAGGGGGAGTTGGTCTCGTAGGAGACGGTTTTCTGGTGCGCAAGTTTGGGGGAGTAATCTGTCTACTAATCGATTTTGGGGGAGTTTTATTAGTAGGAGATGAAGATGCTTTAGATTTATTTCTATCTGGGGATGTATCGACTTTCTTCAAATTTATTTGTACAGGCTTGAACCCCGAAGTAAGAGGTTTAGCATCTGTTTTAAAAGTGCTTAAATTAGGTTTTACTTCCTCCACTTTTTTCGGTTCTTCTTTCACGGGAACGTTAATTGAAGAAGGTAAAATATAACCACTAGAAGTAGAACTAGCGCTGGATTTTAAATTACCGCTCATGTTACTGTATTCGCTGTCGGGATACTGCAAAGATGCTGTGTTTACATAAGTTTCAGAAGCATCCGGTGACAATTGATTTTTCTTTCTATCTTCTTCTTCCTTTTTCTTCCTAGCTAAAGTAGAAGTCGAATATATCGAATCGAAATTCCTGTTTTGTATTTCTGAAACTATCTCTCCAAGCAATCCCATGCTTTCGCTTGAACTAGAGTTGTTGGGACGTTTTTCAGGAGAGATGGGAGATACAGGAGATTCCTCTATAACTGCATAAATATTGTCTCCACTGGGACTGTTTTTAGCTAAAGAAACTTCTTCGTTTAAACAGTCATCGTACTGATCGGATTGGTCAGACTTTTCGGGCGATTCTTCTGCCAGAGGTCTCGGTGGTGGTGGATTTTTAGGACGACTCCCGGAAGGTATACTAACCGGTCTCTTAAAACCACTCGGTTGTCGCATAGACCCGAAAGTCTGAATATGTGGTCTGTCACTTTGTTTAGTAGCCCGCATGCTCTGTGCTCGCATCACAACGTTTTTAGTAGTGGCGTTATCAACAGGCAAGGCTGTAACTGATATTTCAATATGAGTTTGAGGTATGGGATTGGATATCTCTATGTTACGTAAAGATTCTTTGTCCTTCACTCTAGTGGCTTTTATCTGACTAGATTTTACAACTACAGAAGGTTTTTTATCAACTGGTTTTAGAAAAGAGGCTATTCTATTTAAAGTACTGGTGCTAACACTTTCTTTGGGCCGTTTTGATTCTTCCGGTGGATTCAGTGGTGGTAGAACTATGGTAGTAGATAAAGTATTAGGTGTGGATAGAGGTCTGGTAACTTCTGTTGGAGCTTGAGGAGCGGCTCTAATAGGAACCTTTGTGGCATTTCTTAAAGGCGACACCAGCTCTTTAGCTGTACAAGTAGAGTTCTCTAATATTGGGGATGAAATTATTGGTTTCGCTTGACTTCCGGGGTTAGGTGGTGGTAAAGCAGGTGCTGTAGATACGTTGTTAACCGTAGAAACTCCTCCTGTAAGTGTATTACTCTTTCGAAAAGAGTTATATTTTTGTATGGAATTGCTAAATATGCCTTGTTTAGGTTCTTGTGATGTAGTTACTTTTATATTTTTGTTAACTGGAGTTACAGTAGGTGGAGGAGGTGCCGATCTACTCGGTTGTGGTTCGTTCTTTAACGGACTAATTGAAAACCCTTTGAAATTTCCGAAGAAATTGTTAGATAAACCGATAAAACCACCCGGTGGAGGCGATTCTTCTCGAAGCAGCGAATGATTGTCTTCTGTTCGTTTTGCTCCCTCTGAAGTGAATGGTGGAGGTCCTCTTGATTTACTTGGAGATTTCGACCTGTTAAAATACAATAAACACCATGCATTACTTACAATTTTACGATTCAAGTCGTTTATTAGATAGCAAATTTAAAATGATGTTTTGTTCAAAGAAAAACTAGCTACTGAGCATGAATAATTTGAAGATCAGTTAAGGAGGAAGGAGGTTCATTAAAACAGTAAAATAACAAGTCAGACACAGAATCTCTGTGGTGGAAATAAAACTGGAATTAGTTTATAGACGTTTTGGACTTGTCTACAGGGAGACAATTTAGAAAAAATTGTAATAAAGACGATGAAATGCTCTACAGGATGGTTTTTGCAATCAATTGATTGAAAATGGGAATAATGATATTGAGTTTTCTGTAGGCAACGTATATGAAAGAATATTATATAGTTGTAGGTAGATGAAAAAGGATCGACAATTTATGGAAATTAAGCATTGAACTGAAAAAAATGTACCAAATGTTACAAGAAATACCGAACGGGATTAGCGTATTTTCACGGTCAGGATGTTGGTTTTTCCGAGTTTCCGTCCGTCACCACGACAAGTAGCAATACATAATGAAGCATTTTTTCAAACCTTTCTGTCAAGAGTCTATGTGTATTGCTGCTTGTCGGGGTAACAGTCTGAAACTGGGATAGACGTTCATGCTTGAACCGAAAAGATGATTGAAGATTACAGAGAAAATGGAAATTAATATAATTTTTGACTATTTAAAAGGCTACAGTATGAGACATGCAAATACGTATTTATGGTAGTTTTGACTCACCATTGTATTTAAACGATAATATTAGTACCCACCTTCAATTTAATAATCTACAAAATAAGCAATTTAGCATGCAAAAAAAACAAGAAGAAAAAATACAGAGCAGATATATTACAAAAGTTTACAAACAAAATTAGCACTACATAGGAAAAAATGCAACTGCAACACACAAAAATATAAAGAAAAAAATCACAATTTTTTGATAAAATATACCAGGTGGTTCAATATATCGAGAGATTCATACTACTATCGCTAGATAGAGCGTTAATGAAACACCAAACGTTAAGTAAGCTATTAAAATTTTGCTGGGGAAGTTTTACAAAGTCGAACATTAGAGAAATCATTGTTTAGGAAAAAACTCCAATATAGGTACTAAAAATAAGAAGTCGATTCACTGTTTTTTAGTGATTTGCTAATAATTTCGTATTTTTTATAATTTATTGTTAAAACTGTTAATTTTTCGAAAAAGTTTTTCCTCATCGTAATATACCTCTGAAATTTAGAGCAAGGTCCCAATTCCAATTAGAAAATAGCTATTTGTATAACAAGGGAGCAAAATGCTACTTTTCCTCCCGAGGATGAAGTTATTCAAGGGAGGAAAAGGCATTTTACTCCCATGTTCTACATATGATTTTTCCGCCTTTCTTAAATTCGCTTGAATCACTCATTTTTTAAATATCATTTTATATTTTGTTGATGTATTATAGAATACCTATCCACAGAGTACAGTTACTCTGTGACCTAAGTCACTTTGAAACTGTCAATAGACCATAGCATGCTATAAATATAATATTTCTGTCATAAATTCGAAAACCGGATGTATCTATGAATTGTCAAATTTTTAATGTAAGAATCGTTAAATTAAAATAACAATTTACTGATTTCTACCATTTTACAAAATACAGGGTGTTTTATAAATAAACGGTAAAATTTATACTTATATAATATTATATAGTATAGGTCGTCAATGTATAAGTTATTTCATTGATGTTGTACCATGACGTCACTTTTACTTTTACTCCCTAGGGAGTAAAAGTAGTTTTCCGCCCTAGGGAGGAAAAGTACGACTTTGCTCCCTACAATGAGGCCGGGAAATCCATACTTTGGATAGAGGTAGGCGAAAAAAGTATTTCCTGTGTTCATATATTTGGATTAAAATTAATTTTTAGATAAATTATGCACTATTTTGAGCAGAATATTAATTATATCAAAAAACATCCAGAAATTCCAATTTTCTTATTTTTAGATTTCAACTTTTTTTATAATTTTTTTGTTCTGTTTATTTATTTTTCCCCTGCTAATAATTACTATTATTATAATTGGACCACCATGTACAAGTTACCTTAGTATAAATTAATATATGAATAAAAAAATGTTTAGCAAAATATACTGTGAGATCAACTTAGGTTTAAATTGTTATGTGAATAATTAGAGATTTTAATTAATAATATTAATACCATGAATAAGTCGTTTCTTAATTGTAATTAGCCTAGAAAAATTTAGTCGTGCATGAAAAAAAAAATCAAAAAAGAAAGGAAAAAAATCTAACATACACAAAAACGAACACATATTAAGAGCCAAAAAATGATTTGCATTTATAGGAGAACAGTCGTTTACATATACAGTGAGATTTTAATAGCTGGAACAATTTAATTAATAAAAAATGATAATATTTCTAAATGTTCCAGCAGCGTTATTTAATTTTCTTATATTCTAGTTTTTGCTTGATCTAAAAAAAATCTGTGTGTAATTGTCAAATTGATAATAAAATCATCATAAATCTAGTTGATACTAAATATTTCAACATCCTTCAGTATAAATAATGAAAATTGAATGAAATAAAATGAAGATTTAAATAAACTAAATTGTTTTATTTCATCAAAAGCTTCAGCTATTCAATTTTTGTATCAAAATTTTTTTTAAATATTCGAATACAAAAAATTATTGATATAGGGAAAAATGAATTATTTTTTTCACTTGTCAAAAACTGACATTTTGGTGGTTTTAACCAATAGCAATAAATTATTCTAGTCAATCATTCGGTATTATACTGATAAAACTGCTTCCTCATCGATAATACTTTGTTTACATTGAAACGTCAAAATTTTACTTCGAATTTGTCATTATTGACAACTAAGAGTGCTTCGAAGTTTATTAACATATTAACACAAACCGATTCATTGCCATCACCCAAGAGAATATTGAACATTTAAAACAAAATTCCACTCCACAATTTTTGAAAAAAATAATCTTCCCAAATACAACTCGTTCTTTAAATTTTATCACATAATTTTTCATTTTGATCTTTCAAACTTGTTTATTCGAGGCAAAAACATTCAAACAAACCAAATTTAGATAAAATCCCTCGTCGTAACAGACTCGTGATTTTATCAATCGGTTTGTTTTCATATTTTTGCCAAATAAACATGTTTTCGTGGAAAAAAAAAATTGTCGATAAAATTTGAAGGTCTCGTGTTATTACCTTTGATAATATTGTTATTATTCGTGGTTTATGTTACAAGAAATGGAGTATATAAAAATGTTACCAATCAGACTTTTCCATAAAAAAATAATTCACGATATTCCAGCAATATGTTTTGTACCCCTCTGTATATAAAATTATTTATAACTCGTTAATTTTGGAACGTTAACCTTTAGAAGGACC
This sequence comes from Galerucella tenella, assembly GCA_910591685.1. Classification (NCBI taxonomy): domain Eukaryota; kingdom Metazoa; phylum Arthropoda; class Insecta; order Coleoptera; family Chrysomelidae; genus Galerucella; species Galerucella tenella. The sequence goes on from CAJUYH010001122.1 coordinate 37,763, forward strand.
AAAAATACCATCGAGTCGTTTCGCTCTATCTTTCACAGACACAACCACCGCATCATCGTCATCTAAGACACTTTCGCACGTCAAAGGACTATTACCGTCAACTTCTTCCTTTTTAAGCGACAAAAGGTGAGTGTTTAACTTTAGATGTTTGACGTTCTTCAAAGAAAGTCTTCGTTCGGGTTTAATATCGATTTTAGGCTTCTCCGGAGGCACATCGTCGCGCAAAACAATTTCACAAACTAAATTCTTATCGTCTTTGGTATTTTTAGTCGAATTACGTCCCAAATTTTTAATGAATTTCAAAGAAAGTCTGCTACTTTCCGGTTTACAATCATTTTTAGGATTTTTAGTGATAGTTTTACTCCTATAAATGCAATCGCTGTTAGTAGTAGAAACTAATCCGTCTACAAGTTCTATTCTCGGCATTTTAGTTCGATTAGTATCGTGCGAGACATTTGCGGATACTGAAGGAACGTGAGATTTTATGGAAGAAGAAGAAGTAGAAGAAGAACCGACACCTTTAAAAGCATGCTGTAACCACTGTGGTACATACGTTGATGCTGGTGATTTTTTTCCGAAGCGAAGATTGTGTCGAGCGTAGTAGAAGAGAAACGCAGATATTGCTACAAATGGTACAATTCCTAGGAAGAAGATGAACAATCCTGCTACTAAACCTCGACGAGCTGCAAAGGAAAATTAAATTGAACGTTTAATATAAATTTTATGTTGAATATTTACCATTTGGATCCGCAGCTGGCCCGCTATCTAGAGATCCTCCGGCGCCAGGATAGTAACAGTTTGGTGGAGCGAACCCATCTTTGCAATGGCAATTCCCTTTGTTGTTGCACCAACCGTTGCCGTTGCAATCTTCTGGGCAGTGTGGACCTTGTTTTCTTAAGCTGGAGACCGACATGCATTTTTGGTTGACGCACATCTAAGGGGATAAAAGAAGATTAAAAAATCATTCAGCTGATAAGGAAGTGAGTGTTGTTTGATGTAAATGACAAAATTAACACTTCATAAATTTCCAATATTCTTGAGCACAATCACCGAATAGACACAATTTAGTTCCAAAAATAGTAATTAAGTTTTGGAAAATAAAGCAAAACTTAAAATTGGATGATGATGGACCAGCTAGACGTCTTTTGAAAACTATTCATAAATCCGGCGTTCAATAAATCAATCAGTAGGGGGCCGGGGATCTTTGCTTCGCTTTTTTTTTGATGACATGGGGGGTGATTAAGTTAGCATTTAATATTTACTATTTTACACGTATGGCAACGAAAAACGAAACGCACTTTCGGGGATTCCCACAAATAATGAACACGTTTAGGTACTCGCCGAGTAGGGAAATTGTGCGCGCTTTTCACTGGTATAAATTTTTTCAGTTAAATTATTGTTTTATTTCGATATGATTGAAGATTGACCTGGAAGTAGAGCCTGCGCTGGACTTCATTGAAAAACGACAACTTAGCTGGTAGGGGTATCTCCAAAGAATGAATGATAAGAGGCCTGTCAAGCAAGTGTGGGAATCCATGGTACAAGGATCTAGAAAAGGAGGAAGACCGAAGCAAACATGTTGATGGAGTATTAGGAGAAATAATGAGAGAAACGAGAGACAACATGGTTAGCGGCCAAGGCACTAGAAAATAACAAAAAAGCAAAATTCGTGTACAGACATTAATATTGTGTCAATGTTATAATATTTGTACCTAAATCTACATTGAATACCGTGTCAATAAAGTTTGTTCAATAGATATTTACGTTACTAGTCAGGTACACTTTTACAGTACTAGTGAACTTCGGAACGAGTATTGCAAAAGTTTACCGGACGTGTGACGTACAACACAAAAGAACAGGGTTTCCCGCATGATACAACATGGAGAAAACTTTGTTGAAGTGCTACAACAACAAAAAAAGGAATTGTGTCAGCAAGTATCAAATGTTTGATAAATGATTCATTTAATGAAATTCCTGGAATCCATATTCATGGAATCGAAAATACAACCGTTAATATTAATATTGGCAATAAGTAAGTTCTGTTTATTGTTTTGATCAATTTCAATAAATATATATTCATACTTTTGAAGCGTCACTGAGTTTTAATTACTTTTTGATATGTAAAAGCCTGTACAGTATGAAATAAATAAATATTTGATGTGCGTTAAAGTCCTCTATCCTAGACCTATTCTCTTATTTCTAGAATTATATCTGCTGCTCATGAATCAATGAAAAAAACAGAATACATTAAAAGAAAAATGCATATAAATGTTTACCTAAGCATGGGATAAGGGTAAGGGCTCTGATTATTTTTGATGACAAGCGGGAAGGGGCGTAAATAATTGTAGTGAGCCTGCTTACGTAATACTTGATCGGCTCCTTGGCCAAATTCCATGAGCGTACTTAATGAGTTTAATAATGAGTGGTTCAATATAAGATTGGCTTTTTATTTTCAATATCAAAATAAAAATTTGACATGATCCGATGTTACGAGAGAAGCAATTAATTACTTTCAAATTACACAATTCAAATTTATTCAAAACGTTCAAACATTTCTTTCATTCTCATCCCTCTTCACTGAGCGTAATAACCTAATTTTTAATGTTACATTTTAATCACAGAAAAGACTCCATCCAAGCTTGTCCTGATACAGGCTGAAGCTACTACCTGCCCGACACAGAAATAAAAAAAATTAATGTTCACGATAATATTTTAATATTACTTGGATCCTGTATTGGTTTTGCAAGAGTCACTAAGATTTTTTACTCTGCCGCATTTATGAATAAACTATAATAGCCAATTTTACTTCTCTCGAAAAACTAATAATTTGGCACTAAATTGAAGCTAGAGCCAAACGTTCTTAAATATAACATAAACATTGTGGCATACCTAACAATAAAATAAAGAGCAAAAGTACAGAAAATAATACCTTTCCTTCTCCACATAGCGCACCGTCTGGAGTTAGTCCTGGATCGACTTGATTTATTCCCAAATCTACGATCGCCGTCCTACAAGGTATAATCGAACCTTTTTTATTGATGAAAGTATGGGATAATATAGCCACCGATTCCATACCGAATTCTAATCGTTCGTTCAAATGTTTACAGTGCAGCATTCCACATAAAACACTCCTAGAGAAAACAAAAATTTAATGTCTAATTGAAACGATTTTACGCAAAAAAGTACTTACTCGTTTTCACATTTTAAATAAGTTTGGGTTAACTTGTCGTAACCGCAATTCCCATGTCTGGTTCCTTTGGTGTTCATCATGTAACACTGATCGTCGCTGGACTTCCCCGTTTCACCCCACAGCAATTTACATTGATCTGTTCTGGTACTACAGAAACCGTGATAGCAAAAAGCTTTTCCACCATCACACGCTTCGGTGTCCAATTTGTAAATATCTTCAGGACAATATTCGGATTGACCCGTACAAAATTCGGGAAGATCGCATTCGTAATCTGCCGTTCGGCAAATAGTACCGGCAGTTTTCGGTAAACAGGTCTGCAAAATAAAAATTAGTAAGACAACGAACGATAAATGAAAAATATAGTAATACGTGGGGCGATGAAAAATATTCATTCGAAGTGTGAACAAAAAAGTATATTATGAAATAAATGTTTAATGATGGATATTTAGACACGAGTATGAAAATAACGACACGACACGCCACATGAATTTAGTAGGTAGTAGTACGATGTGGCTGTAGTGGTTACTGCAGCTAGAGCATATGCTCTGGAGATAAATATGGTTGAAGCAATGTGGGAAGTGAATCGGTGGCTTGTAAACAGGGGTATGGAGCTAGCACCAGAAAAGACAGAGATGACGGTATTGGTAGGGCACAGAAGGAAAGAAGTGAGGTTTCATTTGGGGAGTGCGATGATAGTAGGTACCTAGGGGGGAACTGAACTACTTGGGTATATGGCTATGGTCAGGAATGAATTTCAGGAGGCACCTGGGTTAGATTATCAAAAAAGCTAGAGAGAGGGTCTCAGCACTTGGAAGGGTGCAAAAGAAGATGGTTATGGGAGGTGGTGAAATCAATCCTTCTTTATGGAGCACCAATTTGGAAGGTGATGGTTGGGGTAAACAAATATAGGAGGGAGCTAATCAGGGTACAAAGAGGAATGTTTCTGGGCACTTCAGGTGATTGCAGGAGTACCTCCTATATGTTCGCTGATCGAGACAAGGGTGAACGAACATAGGAGAGGAAGGGAACAAAGAAAACATATAGAGGAGATGATTGAAAAATGGATAATAAGGTGGGAAGAGGAAAAAGTGAAGGGAGAGTGGGCAAGAGGCCTGATTAAAGATCTGAGGAGTTGGTTGCAATCTAAGCTCAGGGAGATGGATTACTTCATAAGTCAAGATCTGTCGGGACACGGGTCGTTCCGATCGTATACCGAAAAAATAGAGAAAACAGAGGATGATGAGTGCATATATTGTGGGAAGAGGGATGATGCAGAGCACACCCTCTTCACATGCGTAAGATGCAATTTACCAAGTAAAGAGGCGGAGAAAAAAGTAGGATGGAAGCTGAGAAAAGATCATTTTGTCAAGACAATGGTGGAGATGAAGCAAAATTGGCAAATAATATCGGGGTACGTGAGAGATGTGATGAGGAAAAAGGAAAATGAAGAAAGAGAGCATCAAGGAATCACACGATGAAATAAAAACAGGAGATATTTCCGTTTTTGATGGTATACCCCCAGGGGTGGTTCCAGAAACGGAAAGCGGGAATAAAGAGAAAGGGGTGGTTTTAGTACGGTCAGCTCTGGTCGGGGACAATGTGGCTTGGTAGCTCCACTCGTGGGGAATTGCCTGTTGCATACATACAAACTGTTTCTACTCCCATATTTTAGAAAATCTCAATGGATGTTAATGAAGTTCAGTTTATGCATATACAATTATAATACTAAAGCGGGAGAGTGGAAAAAAATTATATTACATGTCAGGATAACTTACCGATAGATCACAACATTCTCCTGTAGCACAGCTGGCATTACCATGCAACATACAGGTAGTGGCATTACAACAATAATTATCACAGTGTTCTTCGAGGCCGCAATCGCATTGTTCACCGGGTTCGACGAATCCATTTCCGCATACGGCACTGTCCAATAATGCTTTAGGTTTATTTTTCAAACAGTAGTCCATTCCGTGTGTGAAAGCTTGAAGAAGGTAGTTCAAGCTGCAGGATGACCAATGTTTCGGTGGTATAGTTGAACTACTCGGTGCCATTATGCAACGGTCGTCGGGGCAATCGCATTCTACTGTGTCGTGTTCCATGCCTGAATATGCCAAAGGAAAGTATGAAAATGAATTTTATCTAAAGGCAAAAATTAGATTAAGACCGAATATTTTAGAAAACTCAAAATTAAGAATTACTAACTTTCACTAAACATCGTCATATAGCTAAAGATGAAACTAATATAGCTTTTTGATTATATGTTTTATGATTTAGTAGACACTTACAAAGAGGCCATTATAATTTGAAGTTTGAAATAGTTAGAGCGTAAAGTAACAGATCGCCGCTTGAGAAAGAATAGTGCCGAGCAACGCGGAGCGGAGCGATCATTTGAAAGAGGCATTTTACTTTATGCTCAAAAAACACATAATTTTTTCTACAGCCGCTCGCTTATTTTATTAAATTTGGTGGAATTAGCGAGCGAAGAAGTTTCCTTTTTTGCTCTAGAGGGTAAAGTAACAATCCTCGACATTTGTCGACGTTACGATTTCATTTGAATATACAAATTAGTCATTTTACATGCGACTGAAGGAAAAACTTTTTTCACTGTATATAATACATAGATATCATGTTTTTGGTAACAGTTTAATCTCCAAATCGATCTTACGAGAAATAATGTATTAAAAATAATTCATTCCCCATTATGAGTATGTCCACCACAAACTATCAACATTGAGGGAACATCATTTTTTGTTCAATTTAACACCTTATTCAAGTCAAGTAATTCAAATTTCAATTTAAATTGGAATTAATGTAAACGTACAAAAATCTAACCTCTTTTTCACAATATCATCAGTAGCGGATTTCCGGGCAACTATCTCCATAAATTTGATATTTACATTTATCTTAATGATAATTTTGTTAACAAAATTTGTTAATTTTTTGGGAGTCAAACCACAATAATGTTTTTATATTTTTTATTGTGGTTTGATTCCAAAAAAAAAATAAAAGAAAAAAGAATAAGTAATGCCACAAGGAACATACAGAATGTAAAATACCGAAATAGGAAAAGAAAGGAAATAGGAAAAAGAATAAAGAGAGCATCAAGGAATGACACGGTGAAAAAAAAACAGGAGGAGATTTTTCCGTTTTTGATGGTGGGTGGTTCCAGAAACGGAAAGCGGGAATAAGGAGAAAGAGGTGGTTTTAGTACAGAATGTAAAATTTGTTAAGTCAAAAATTCTTATAATCGCATTAAACGAGGAAAAGCTTATGAGTTCACGTCCAAGACAGGCTAATGTGACGTGATGCGCCTCGACTGTATCTTATGGACTCCTTGAATGAAGCCCGGCGAAAATCCTTTTAGGTTGAAGGGACAAAAATAAATAACCTTGAAGGTGCCAACAATGGCATACACTGAGAATCATAACAAATGCTTAGAGCTTTACTCGAATCACACTGATAAAAAGTACTTTAGCATAAAGTTGTGCTTTATCAAATGTATTATTATATAGGTATTTTTCGATCAATGGCTTAGCTACTTCTGCACTTTTCGTTGTCAATATTCAAGCAAACTTTAATCTAATTTGGATCCACAGAAAGAGACCCACATGTGATCGTATGACACATGACGCCTAATTTAAAACATGACGTCTGTAGACACGGTTTTATCCGAAGTTCCGCTTTTTGTTGTTGGTGTATTCTTTGATAAGGAGTTAATTTATTGAAAAAAATTTTATTAACCATAGGCGTACGATGCAATTTTTAAAAAGGAGTTAATTGATTTATTGGTTTCATTTCTTTATCAAGATCAACAAATTCTTGTATAAAAATCGCTTAAAATTATTCAACTCAGTATATCACGTTATGGTGTCACACAAAGTTTTCAGATAATGATAAATGTTCGAAAAAAGTTCAAATCAATACGAGTAGGTACTTCATTTTTTGGCAAGGATAGCTAAAGTAGCGGTAGTTCCCTTAAAAAAGTGAAGACACTACAGAATAAACGGCTAAAATCCGACATCAGGGTCCCAATTCTTGAAAATCGGGGAGTAGAAAAGCCGAGAGAAAGGAGGGTTCTATTGAGAATCGATAAATGGTATTCTTGAACATCATTCTATCAGAAGGATGGTCGGAGTTCGACCTACGAGGGCGTACTAAGGGAACTGGACCAAGAAAATTACATTTATCTTTCACCCTGTAAGCGTTTACCTTTCTGGCGTCTATTTTTACTTGATTCCAACTTTAACTACCAATAATAAATAATTTCAATGACCGTGTTTTATTATGGAGTGCAATAACCCGAAGGAAGACAAACCAATTAATGGTAGTAATAAAACATTAACTTCGACACAAACTCATTCACGAAATTGGAAATAAACGGGAAAAGTCTGGAATTCCAGACTAATTTAATGAAAATATGGCTATTACCTCGACTGGAAGTTATTTTTTTCAAATAAAATCGAACTAAAGAGAAAAATGGTTATTAAAATCTGCAAGTGTGGCAAGAAAATTGAAAATAAGTGATCAAATTGATCAAGAAGCATTTTAATACAGTCAAGGAGGTGAACTGTGGGCTAACTAATTCGAAAATAAATCCTATAATACAACTTTGGAAGTGTGGAACTTAGAAGAAGGTAGGGGGCACTCCCTAGTGGGGGACAAAAATATACCAAAATAAACCAACTTTTTGGAAAAAGTGTTGGTTTTGGAACGGAAAGTTCTATAACATTATTGCACAAACGAAATATGACCATTTTAAAATGACCATTTGTCCTTAAATTGTTTTAACTTGAAATATTTCAAACAGTTTTTTTCTGACGTAATTGTGGATGAATTAAATTTGTGACAAGACCATGAGATTACCTAAAGTTTATTTGTTTAAAAAATTATCTTACCGCATATACCACGAACATCGATAAATTTTAATTATTTTGCCACAACTTTCTTCAAGCATGTTGCTTTGAGGTAACACGCTTTCGAAATTTATGACAAAATTATTGCAAATAATCAATGTTCTTGGTATATTATAGCTGACAATTACAACAAAAAGATAAAACTGACTGGGAGATTGAAAGGAAGGAGCTTCCACAAATGTCTTTTTTGTTCGAGTCCCACATATAAAAGCTGGACTAAAAAATGATATTGTAACCATTTCACTGCCAGATTCTTACATTTCAATTGAATTAATTTCGCTCAAAATAAATACTCAGCTTTCGTATTTGCTGAAAGGAATTTGATTGAAAAAAACTAATTTATAAAAAAGAGTGGTTTTGTTGTAGAAATCATTATTTTGTAATTTTTTGTATTTATTGAAGAAAATTATTTCCACACCACTTTTAATGTGAAAAAAAATGTTGGAACAAATGACACAATACATGTCTTTGTATCGTTATATAATTAAAGTTCTTTCAAGAGGCGTATCACACTAAACAAAAGGGATTGCTTTGGAACGGTATTTATTACAAAAACATCGCATATGGAACTGGGAGTATAACAGTGCGTCTGCCCCTTGATTATGTTTCCAAATAACATATTCTTTAAAATATCTGGATACTAACAAAATGATGAATGCGTTCAACAATTGAAAATAAATTTGTGTTAATAAATAATATAACAAAGTATTCTCATCGTTTGCTGGTTGAATAGACACAACCGAAAAATAATTCTTACCGAAATTGTGACCCATTTCGTGAGCAACAGTAGCAGCAACAAGTCCCACTACAGCTGAATGTTCCGTATTTACTCCGCCAGAAAATTCGTAGGTACAAATTGGACCCTTGAGAGCTTTACCCACTACACCATTATCAAAATTAAATTTCCTGAAAAGGAGAAAAAAAACAATTTCATTAATTGTAAGGAGCTTCAAGTGATTATTTTTTAACGTTTCTTGAAACCAATAGAGATTATCAATTTGAGTAATTCATAAAAATCTGTGAATACCCTTATAAATACACTTTTTTATAAACAAATTAAAAAAAAAATTTAAATTAAACTGTAAAATATTTTGAGATTTTACGAATAGAATGAGACCAAAACGAGCGTTTTAGTCGAGAACCTGCATATTTATAAAAGCAGAATAAATAAATGAAATTTTACAAAAACTACTTAAGCGATCGGGTCCATCTTTCGCAATTATTTTAAGACTTTGTGAAGTGTTGTTTAATTTTCATCAACATCTTAAAAGTTATAAAAAATTTTTTAAATTGGCCATTTCTGTGTTTTTCTTGCATTAACTTTTTTGTTTTTGGGGTGATTTTATCTGCCACGTCTCATTTTGTAGGTATTTTCAATGCGCCCAATTCGTCTGTGCAATATTTTTCTCTATTTCCCGTAGTTTTTCCAAAATTTAGGAAAAACCGAAAAAGTAATATTTTTGACATAATTGTTGAAAAAAAAAACCATGACTCCGTAGGGTATTCTCAGATTTTGAAATACTTTATTTCTTGGGGTATCATTCTAGCGAGAATTATTCAATGTTTTTATTGAACGTATTTTCTTGATCTGACGCGTCTGTCATGAATTTTCAAGAAATTCGTAAAATGAATCCCAAAAGTTATAGTGAATAAATGTAATAAGTAATATAATCATTGAAAGTAAATGGAAGAATACAATTTGGAAACAATTCCAATTATTGAGAGCAAAGAAAACATGGACATGATCAAACTTTTTGACGAAAACACACCGTCTGGCTTGCAGAAGAGATTTTTTCACATTGATTCGTATGAACTGGTTATGGAGGAGGTTATCAATGTTTAGTGCATTATTTCGAAGATGAAATGGACAATGCGGGGTTGACCACCACAAGACCACCAAATCAGCGCAAGAGGGAGAACAAAGTAAATGGTTAATACCAAATGCCGAGATCCCTGATATTTGTCTTGTTCGATTGCTCGAGAAATTATTCAGCAAGTAAAGTGCAAATATCAAAACTAACAGTTAATATTGCTTGGGATATTCTTCAGCAGAGTCTCACCTTGTCAAAGCAGGTATCAATTAGCAGAAAATTATAAAGCATACCTAATATAAAGGATAATGCACATCATTCAAATTTAATTAATAACTTTCAAACCTCAGAACAAAACAATGTCCACCCAGGGACACAACCTTTATAATAATAATTGTTTTTGTTTTTTTTGCATGTTAATAACTTGCATCCTAATTTAAATAAATCATTCTGTTTATATTGAGTCGAGTGATATGAATTTGTTGAAATAAAAATATAAATCTTGAATGGTGAGCATAAAAAAATCTATTTTATACCACACCAGAGTTTGATAAGTTGGATAGGTATTCTCCAGGCTTTTCCCAAACTTGTTGCCATTTGGTCTAACAACAAGTATTCTAAAATCTGTCAAATTTTTTTCAGTTCATTCTCACTTTCTTCAGAAAATATATTGGTTGACGTATATAGGATTCAACATTACTTACGTTAATAGTTGAGCGTTGTCATTGGGGTGACTTTTAATTAATTTTTCTCTCCTATAATGTAGGAAATTCGTGAGCGTTGTATCACCGTTTGCGGAAAAATTAATTTCGTCGTTTTCACTCCAAATCACTACTCCTACTAGAGCTATAAAAATATTCAAGGGAGAATACAGCTGAAAAGAGAGACATTTAAAATTAATTTTTATTTACTTATAAAGTATCAGTAAAATTCTTGCAAAGCAAAATTTATCAAGTTCATTTTTTTCCAACCAGTTGGAACCTTTCCGAGAAAAGCACAACTAGCAAAATAAAATACGGAAAATTGAAGATACCTAAACTGTTCAGTCCTCAAATTAAGTTATTTTAAAGTCATTATGGCACCACCACCTGAAGGCAGAGTGGGAAAAAGTGAAGCATACGAAGGACAGTAGCTACGAGGTGGTTGGTTAAGATAACTATAATGGAGAGAAATGCGTTATTTTGGCAGAGGTGCAAATTGAAGCCCGAGGGCTACAATGTACCGAGGACAAAATAGCATGTCTCCCGAATGGTATATACTATTTTTTCCACGGTCTCATTAACTTAAAAACACATATTTTGTCATTATGAAGTAAGTAGAACCAGAATTATTGTATTCGGATTTGAGCATTTATTTAGTAGTCGTTGAGTTATTAATTGTCATAGATACAAAATAAACAACCAAATGAATTGTCAAATTAAGGTGCTAGTTTGGTTTAGTTCTCCATAATGTAAACTCCCTTGGGAGCATTATACTTCCTTGGGAATAATCGACTACTTCTGTATTAATTTTGATGTCATAGAAACTGATTTCTACTTCCGACCGACCATATAATATGTAGCCTTTCATCAAAGATTGCAGAATAAAAATATTTTTATTCTGTAATCTTTGCTTTTATGTTTAATGATGTTTTTTTTGTTAACAATCGAGTTTAATCCCTGCTAAGAGGTGTAACGTCCTAACAAAAACAATGAAGTAAATCTTGCCTATACTATAACCGTTTACCGCTATTCTACAAGAAAATTTCTTTGGGGAGCCTATAAATGAGGAAAACAGTGATTCCGAAACATTGACAAGATTATTTTCCAAATTCTTCATAGTCCAAAAAATTGACCTATATAATCAGTGCTCAACGACTGGTTAAATTGTCATTATTATCAAACAGTTGAAATTTGTTGCTAATAAAAGCGTATAATATTGTTTAAAAATACCGTTGAAAATTGTTAAAAGGTGAATATATCTTTTTATATTAAACTAAAACTCTTTACATAAAATATTTTTATTTAAATTTGACTTCGTCCACTCGTGAGATTTCTATAGCAACAAAGATTCGTGTATCTAGTTAAAATTATCAAAAAATTACACCACTTGTGTAATCACTGTTGAATATTTGCCTCATGTGTAAAAAATCCCATGAGAGAAGTACAATTATTATCGATTGATTACAGCGGTAACTGCATTGTAGAAACCGAAAGAGCACTGCCATATTTGCATTGTTTACGTATCCACGGTAATCACATTGTGAATCCATGATAATTAAAAATAAAATCAGTGTGATAAGTGAAGTCAAAAGATATTTTTAAAAATGTCTCGTTTCGGATGTGATTCATTGGGAATTATAGAAAATAAAGTGATGGAAAGCGAACCAAAGAACAAAGAACACCAAACACAACAGACAATACGTGTGGCGACAGTTCATGAGCTTTTGTGCTGAAAAAAAATTTACATTGGATGAAACAACACAAATCAAATAGTTATGAAAACATCGTATTCTTGGGTCTTTTTATTTTGTTTGTACCTAACAGCATGTTTTAAAATGGATATTTTGTATTAAAAAAAAAGAAATAGGAATTTAATATTTAAACCAATATTTGTATTCGGGAAATATTCTCCCGAATTACACTCGTGCATCGAAATAACCAGATAATTTTGCATTCGAGTGAGTTGTCTTGGAAAAACTACATATGGTCATGCTCATGCAGTTTTTAGAAAACACGCTGTCATGCAAAATTATCGGTAATTCAGATGCACTTGTGCAATTACTTCCGACAATTCATTTTAAAATTTCGCGGTTTTTGAAGCTTTTCACCATCAGTCACTTGTAATTTTGACGTTTCACGTGAATTTTTTTAATTAAACGTCAGTGAATGTAAAAAAGTTGTGACTTACACATACAAGAAATCGCTTTAGCAGCCGTTAACTATTAACTGCACTTGCTTCGCTACGCTAAAGCTAATTTTTGTATTATTTAAATTTATTTTTAAAACACTTACCCCGTTTATAATATTGGCAATTATTTTGGCGTGGTTGACAGTTCTTGTTTTACTTTCTCCTAATTCTTTGAATTGTTGATTGTCTATCACAAGTACTAATTCTACATATTTGGATTCTTTGTTGGCATTGTAAGGTCCTCTGACTAATTGTTCGTCTATGTCTCGCTTATACTTAAGAATAAAAAATCAAAGTAGGTATATATTAAAATAATATGAGAAGTATAACAATAGTATATTATACACCAAGGTGGTGAAGACTATTATTATTGACCGAGCTCCAAAATTATTTCGCGAGGGGCTTTGACCCGAGCGGAGTAAGGTGCGAGGTTTATTAATGTCTTCAACACCATGGTGTATATATAATTTTTT